>QNGE01001330.1:74468-87062 GCA_008508345.1 Paragonimus westermani | reverse complement strand
GCTGTGGGACCTGCAGAGAAGTTATCAGAAATGGGGATCGGGAGAGGCCTGAGAGCTAAATTTGATACGACAGTGGGGGAGGGGTCAGCAGTAGCATGTTTTCGCCTATCCACCCTGCTGTATGCAGCAGATATGACGACCCGGTTTATACTGCGAGACGGCCGATGCGGTATGGAATCGTTTGTGTTGTGAGTAGTCATGGTTGTGTGTGGGCTGAGATACTGCCAAGACGCCCAGACCTAGTCAGGAGAACGATTAGGGTTCTCAACCAAATCTTTTGACTCAATAGCCTGTACCACAAAGCAGCGAGTGGGTGGCGGTATACCAAAGATGGTACGTTTTCCAGGAAGAGATGCTAACCATCTTCCAACCCCCCACCTGGAGGACCAGGAGACTGTGATTTGTCAGACCTCTACCTCTTGACCTGCCTGGTATGAGTAACTCTGTCCAGTTTAGCCCGAAAGGTCATCGAGATGCGCAAGCCGTCACGCCGCGTCAATCTCCAGTCTCGCCGTGACGACGTTTGATAGTATGGCGCTGTTGACAGATTTCACTGTTCCAATGTTTTTACTTAAATAAAATAGCCCTCGGAGGCAGTATTATTTTATCTTGTATATAATTTGTTTGAAGTGGGAAAAGAGTGCAAACTAAAATTAGATAGAGGTCCCATTAGGCCTAGGGAGAGTGGAATATTTCTTGCTTAATTGGAAACTGTTGATTCCACCAGCCGACATGCGACAAGTTGGGCCGTCAAATACCCCATCAAATTCAATACGGATTAACCCGAGGTTTGGTCAAGTGTTGTCACGCGCCGTAATTTTCTGAAGTGTGATTAGATATAAACAAGAAGCATAACTCTAGAAATCCTTTCAAATTTAATCACTTCGTATGAACCTCAAAGCGAGGATCACCATCGTATCAGGGTTAAACAGAAGTGGGTATCCAAAGCGTGATAATTTTCAAAGGAAGCTACTTCCGTCTATAATGGACTGGGACTAATGGCAATGGATTAGAAGCATTGAAAGTGGAGTACTTTTGAAGATGTGGGTACTCATCAAGGCTACCTTACAAGAGTATACATGCACACTCCCAGCACTAACGATGAACCCATGAAAACGTTTATAACTGTGATCCGTCGAATGTAACGTCGGCGTGGTAGAGCTCGTGAACCCTAAAATAATGGTACACCTATAAACACATCCCAGCCTAGACGGTACAACTTGCCGGTGTCCCATACAAGCAGAACTTGACAGTTAGGTTGACCTTGAAATCTCAGTCAAATACCCCAACGATGCTCAAATTCAGACCTACAGTACATTCAGTTATCTATTCACTAAAACCGTGCCGGTATCGTCACAACAATCTAGCATTGTCTGGTTTGCGATGACACGCGCACAATAAAATGTACGTACTCATTCTGAGGTCAGATGGTGTACCCACATCATCTTGTAAGCAGCGCAAGTCACCACCTAGATGACTGAGGCTGCTGTAAGCGGTTATCACGAATATCGACTGTGTGGATGATGGGACTGAGAAACGGGAAGTAACCACCGCTGGGAACTAGGGAATTTCGTAGAAAAAGTCAAAGCAATGAATAAAATCGAAGGCCCAGATCTTGTACAGAGAATGATCTTTGCAGCTGATCACTATATGCATACCAACAGGCAAACAACCATCACAACGTGACCGCTTCTAATGAGTAAGAAAGCTGGTCGCCTCGAGGAGACTGATGATCTGAGAGAAAGCCCTACTTTTGTTTACATCCCGAATACAGGCAACTATTTTCAGTAGGGTATACAGTAAAAGGAATAGAGTGCGCATGAAAGTATTGCACTGACACTTTACAGTGGTCCTAACACAGTCCTCATACGTTAAAGCGTATCGGTTAACACTGTCTATGCGACCAAACCATGAAGCATATCGATAAACTTTGGCAAAAACGGTAAATAACTTCTGATTGACCGCTCAATAAACCACCTTCACGACTAAGAAGTCCTCAATTGCTAAAGCTTGTTATTCATTAGTTTGGTTTACTTGTGGTCTATGAAATTGGCATCAGCATCTAAGTGATGAGAACTGAACAAACAGGCACACCTGTCAAACCACTGACATACCGTGTCATTCTAGATGCGATGCCCATGAAGTGGATGTGGGATCATCCTTTATCGCTGAACGCCAGCATGCCACTAGCGTACAATTCATTTCCACAACTTTAAGACACTCAATACCAGCGAGTTATTAGTTTTGGGATAGTTGGATGTATGCCTAATGACTTCCAAACTTGAGCCAGGTGAGCATCTTCCGCAATCTTCTTTGGGATCCATTACATTCGGCTAGTTTGATCTGACATAATTTTAACGTCAACACATTCGAAGTGGCACGGTCCAGCCTGAATCGACCCTGCCATCCGTTTCGAAGTTTAACAGGCAAACTTACGTGGTATCGGTACCGACACAATTCCTAGTAAATGACCGATTGTCGAGGGCACATCAGGAGCACAAGGAAACCAATATGCCCAATCTACCAGCTGTACCATGACTATACTTTTTATTAGGCAGTAGGAAGCGTCTACATGAAAGTTCACTTTCTGCAGATAGAGTTATTAAGTCTTCCGTTAATCTCGCTGCATCCTGTTGTACTTTAGTCGTCGATCGCTGTCTTGCGTTTCAACATTCGTATCGATTCAAAATTGTAAGGTTAAGGTCACGGGTTTCAATGTTCGTGGGTTAAACAGACCCGTTCTGTTCCAGTCCGATGAAACCTAAAGTGCATCAACCTTGAGCGAGTGGGACTATGGTGCAACATGCCCTAACCTTCTGCTGCGCGGAGCTGCGCCTTCATCTTTATCTAATCGAAGAAAATCTGTTTATAAGACTTATGTTCATCACTTGAATACTAAAATTACGCCGTGTTTAAACGAACTGCTACATGAAATTACTATTTTACACGTGTCCGGATTAAAATCCGTTCTACACTGATTAGACAGTCACCGTTTCTCACTACATAAGGGAAAAACTACTATCGACGCGTAGGAGTGAATATCACAGCTAAGCTTCATGTAGATTGCTTTATAAATAAGCATGATTAATGTTGTTCTGTCACCGCTGGTTTAGAATTCTTAAGCGTCTACTTCGGCATTCGAGTCACAGCGCAGTTGTCTCGTGACTTCAGGGAATGCTCGTGACAAAACTGGAAAAAGTTCGATAACTATGTTTTTTGAGTACACACTAAAAGTACAAATCACGAGGTTAACTTGAGGGTTGCGAAGGTTATGAAAGTGAAAAAATCTTTAGGTTGTTAGTTCCTCGTAATCTATTAAACGTATGTTGAAATCCAGACTCACTATGCCTCCAGTTGGTCACACGCAAACAAGTGTGCGTCAAATGGGTGAGCAGGTTGACAGGCCAGTAACCAGACTGCAGTTCTCTATAACAGAATGCTTCCAGATTAAACGAAGACCAGATAACCCTCTCCCTAAAAAACAAACCTTCAAGTAGACTCTTCACGCTGTCCAATAAAAAGCATGGTCGTGACACTAGAAGTCGTTGCCCGAGCTTGCGTTACACATGATTATGAAGATGCATTTTCGGTTGCTACGATCGGTCGAACGCAAGTATGCACAGCAATTCAACTAGTTAGGATATAAAACAAAGCTTGTCATGACAGATTATCGGGGCATTTTGAGCTGTTTAACTAAGACATACGATTTCACAAAGCTTCAAGCCATCTACAACAACCGTGATGAAGCAACTAGCAGTACCAACAAGCTTCAAAACCGGAGGACGAGGGAGAGGTTAAAAAGCAATAAACGACCACAAGTCAAATCTGTGCCACCCAATTCAAATCATTATTTCGTAGCAATAAATTAGAACAGACTGTGTCGAACAAGTGGTCAACAGACTCCATGAGCATAGACTGTTTAGAAAAAGCTTGTACTGATGGAACAGTCCGAACCGCAGCGACCGCTCAGCTCAGTCAAAACAATGATGGATGACGAACGACGATGTCAATAAAAATGTTGAATTTGTGTTTCGGATCCGGAAAGTCTGTGACACAAGCCAAGATCAAAAACACTCAGGGTTAAGAGATACCGAAGGTTTACGTTACTCGTGTGGACCTGTTTGGACAGACGGAAGAAACATGATTGTCCTGATCCAACATAATGCGATACAAGCTAACCAATGACAAAGTCCGAGCGAGGTGAATGAGCTGGTTGATAGAAACGTGCAACTAGCCGTGTTCACCGAATGAAGAGTGGACTGTAAGGAGTCATTACGATTAGCAGCGGCTCAATCTGCCACAGAATAGAGGGGGTAACGATGTACTTCTTCACAATCGCACTTCTTGGAAACGAAGTATTCCCCGTGGGATGTGCACAAAAACAAATGCAGCTTAGCTTAATAAAGCCCAATGAAATAGTAACACCGGTAAAGTGAGTGTGGAGTGACGTATACCCCTATAGTTTGAATAGTTCCAATTGACGAAGACTCATAAACTGATCCACGTGGGAGTGTGGGACGAGTGAGACTACATACTACTCACCTGTTTCGGTATTGGAGGTGGTGTAGGTTGAGCTTCCTCTGGAGAACCCAAGATTTTCAATGCGGATTTATCTATTAGAGTGTACAGTTGCTGACAGGCATCACACTTCATAAAACGAGATACGTCTGTAAGGAAAAAAAAGCAAGTGCCATGACTACAACAGAATACAAGTTGCTAACAGCAATGCAAGCTGAATGGACCTCAACACATCCAAAGAACGGAAAGTAAAGCAAGTCAGGGGTTAGCAAAGAGCGCGCAAAAACCGTTCTCACATAACCTAAATCTAAAATCAGTCTATGTTAAACATGCTTTACTATATAATCGATCATCAGCGCGTACGAAAAGCGACATGGAGAATGAACGACTAAGCAAACTCTTATGGGGAGATCACTGGTGCGGCCGACTAAAAGTGGTCTCTTCGTATGGGGTTGTCACACAATCTATGCATCGACACTACACAACAGCAATAAGATTTATGCGACCACTAGCTTAAGAAGATGGTAATGACAGTTTGAGCACAGCATCTTACGTTGGACTTCATGCAGTCGTACTACACTTCGCACACTAAATAAAGACGCATTCTGTTGTCCAAAGTAGATAAACACAGTACCCTGGATACAGCATTGGCTTTAGCAACCTTCCGGGGCTCTTCGTAGAAACATATTCATTCGTACAACGCTATGTGTCTGATTCGAAACCACTGCTAGTTGATGCACAGTGGGCGTAACTGGAATTGTAAGTGATTACTGTGTGAATATTTCCGGTGATTTGTTGGGCATTAATTACAGACGGCAATGGGTAAATAAAGCGAGATATAGCGAACTTAACCCACAGGGTGGTTCGCATGTAGGCCACCGAGCTAACGCTCGCCTAATGAGGATATTTTATACTTTTGTCACGTGATATGCCACTGCATTTGGATAAGCTTAATGAGACGAATACGAAATACAGTGACTAGGATTTACTTTGGTTTAACTAACAGGGGACGTGTACATGAACGGCAGTGGATAGCCGCGCCCCACTTATGTATGGTCCAAAGTAAACCAGCTGTTACACGCACACTGAATCCTAGATTTCGGGGAATGGATGAGAGTGATAAATACAGCGATTCCTCTAGAAGGAAGTCGAGCCGAATTACGGTCAGAACTGTGGTCCGTGGTGGAATCTGGGGCCAGTCACATCACGGTCCTCAATTCCTATACAACCTTATAAAGATGGAAGTAGTCTTCTTACGGCAGCGGTTCTTCTGCAGAGGACTCTGTAAGAGGGAGAAGATTATCTCTTCAAATATTGCCGCGAAGCACATCGTCACGTAGCACAATACGTCACACGTAGACTAGTTACCGTTAACCCCCCCCCCTAAGACTAGAGGAGAACACCCTATTCGATCCGGGTATGAACTTTCGACAGCATGAACAGCAATCAGTTTCGATACCAGAATTTCCTAACCATCTCGAGCAGTATTCCCTAAAGGAGGAAATACCGCCTCCCAGTGACAACAAAAAGTGGACGGAACAGGGGCGACAGGGGAAAGATGTAAGATTCCTTCCGAGTGACCCGATACTGATACGCCGATTTAGTTCCACCAGGCTCATCGACCAGTGTACACAAAGATCAGATTTTATTCCATGTTCGTGGTTGTGGAGAGTGACGACGAATTTGGTAGCTCCGCTTTAGCTCAGTTGTTCACCGACCTTGGTAGTTTGTCAAACGCGTTCAGCTGTCACTTACCTTCTCCAACTGCCCACATGATGCACCCTGAGTGAAAGGGGCGCCGAAGCTACGGTTAGGGTGCAACGGGGGTAGGGATGAAAGGTTTAGGAGTTCAAGGAGGAAAGCCAAAAACATATGAGAACCACTAGTCTACAGCATAAGGACTGAGGGATGACAACTAAAACGAACAGTACCTGACATATCATGAGTGGTTCACTCAATTACATGAATACACTGAGATGTAAAGAACCTACACGAGCTCGTGGGCTCAATAGCTCGCAAAGGACCACCACATTTGCTGCACTTGATGAAGGATCCGTCGCCCCCATCACCGTTACCCCCGAAATGTTCGCTACCTTCCACCCCGCAGTTATCAGATGAAGTCGTGTGAGTCGAAGTCCCACAACCGTCACTGTCTGATGTTCCTCCTGGTGGTTGGGGAGGCCTACCTGAAAGATACAATATAGTATAAATCAAAGCTCGAACGTTCCCTAATAATAAACATAAGGAATCAATCAACTAGTTCCTTGAAGTATGAAATTTGTGCTCGACACAGTTCCTATAACTAATACGGGAAACATACGAAATATTTTACTTAGAGCGGGAAGGTGGCACATTTGTTGAGTAGAATATAATGTGCTAATATAATGCATACGCAGAGACGTTATGCCGTCATTGCTTCATATATCTAGTTTTGGAAACCCGGCAACGAATGCACTGGACCCCACTTGTAACAGGCACAACACCGAAGCTAAAAGTGTGCGAAATTAACTGATGAGTCACGAGAAAAGAACGCCGTTTAACCTCCACAATTTTAGTTAGTTGTTAGTTTGCCCATTGCTGGATACATTTTTCCAAAAAATGCACATGTACTGTACACTGCTATATGATTTCTGCATGCGGTCATTTTAAATGTTTCGCAACAGGCCAGCTCTTCAAATGTTTGAATACGATGACGAAGGGGAAAACTCAGGTCCACCGTACCTCAGTGTCAGTTGTAAGAAAACTCCACTGCAAACTTGGAACTGCCGTCTGTTGTAATCAGATATTTTTGATTACTGATAAGTAGTCGGGGATTTGGTTTATTTTCAAGTTGACCATCACTTACATTTGATCGCAGCCTTCGCATTCAGATAGACTTTCCAGCCAGTCCCTTTCGAAAAGAAGCACTAGACTCGAGTTTCGCTCTGACTGGAGCTCGTCAGTGGTGCATATCCTTGCCACGGCCGGGATTTGAACTCCGGCCATTCCAATCATGAGGCAACCGTGTTAACCACTGCGCCATTGACCTCACATTAGGCACGACCGAATTATCAAATCTGAACGCGCAACCACACTCGCTTGTCAGCAATGATCAGGCTGCCCGATTGTCTCGGGAGGAGACACAGTTACTGTCTGTTAACTCCAATCGATAACCCCGCGATTAGCACTTCCGAGACAGGTCGAGATCACTGAACTCATTGAACCTGCAAGGCGATATTTTAGATTATCTGAATGCGAAGGCTGCGACCAAATGTGAGTGATGGTCAGCTAGAAAATAAACCAAATCCCCGACTACTCATCAGTAATCTAAAATATCGCCTTGCAGGTTCAATGAGTTCAGTGATCTCGACCTGTCTCGGAAGTGCTAATCGCGGGGTTATCGATTGGAGTTAACAGACAGTAACTGTGTCTCCTCCCGAGACAATCGGGCAGCCTGATCATTGCTGACAAGCGAGTGTGGTTGCGCGTTCAGATTTGATAATTCGGTCGTGCCTAATGTGAGGTCAATGGCGCAGTGGTTAACACGGTTGCCTCATGATTGGAATGGCCGGAGTTCAAATCCCGGCCGTGGCAAGGATATGCACCACTGACGAGCTCCAATGAGAGCGAAACTCGAGTCTAGTGCTTCTTTTCGAAAGGGACTGGCTGGAAAGTCTATCTGAATGCGAAGGCTGCGATCAAATGTGAGTGATGGTCAACTAGAAGATATTTTTGAGTCAAATAGCCATCACTTAGCCTGCCGTATTGAAACTTACATGCAAACATCGTTATGAAGTGCAGGCACTGCAGCAACTATGAACACGAAGAAAACGTCTGTTCACTGTTTTCGTCATCAACCAGTACCTACGTAAAGGCGCCTACTGGAGGGTTCACAACTGAATATGCCGAAAGAGAAAAACACAACCATATCAGGTATTTAGGGCACATCCACAGCGGCACAAGGCAACCCCTAAGCACTAGGCATCCAAGTGTGGCATAAGTCATATACACTCTGTTCGACCTTAGCAGACACCAAATATTTGCAGAACATGGACCAGCTGTTATGGTCTCAGTGATCCTATGACTCGAGTGTGTCGCGTACTGGGCGACCAAATCGAGAAGATTAGAACACAGGTCTGAGCGACAATACGTGATCTCAGTTTATTGGAAAAATAGCACCCTTGTTATGGGGGAACAAAATTAATCAACGAAGCAGTTGATCGACATCTCTGATTAATGGGCATCGACCAATCGCCGTTTCGTTTGCTGCAGCTTGTGCGTGAGTTGAGATCAACTGAACTCTCTTCAACCAGGAAACCGCTCTAGCTCTATCCCATTACAGGTTGAATCAACGATGCACGTGGGAGACGGGCAAACAGCTGCGCACAGAGCCGCAGGAGCACAACTTGACAGTGCCACTAGCCGATCACAGTGAACAGCCCTGGCGTTACTGTGCAAACACAAGTCATGATTTTAACTAGGAGTGATCTTCACAAACGATCCCTGTGTACTGGGACGTCACTACGAGACTGTTACACGCAAGTCACCTGGGGTGCTGTTCGTTCCACATACACTAAGAGAATCCTGTGTGCAAAAGCTCACTTCATCATCATCATACACAACAATATATCAGTGTTTCTCACTTGTGCTTAACTACAAAAGCTAACGCTTACGAATCTGTCTACCATGGATGACACCAGTGGCAGCTAACGGTGCGTGAGGGAATAAACTTTTAGTTTCCCCATTTTCCTAACTGACGAAAACACGAAACGGCACTACCACGTTGCAAAATTGGTCTCCTGATTACACGGTTCACTAAGTGCAGTGAGAAATGGTATCGCTTTCTTTAAATAAAAAAGGTGCCGCATCACAGCTTACTGGGAGCGCTGTCAAACAGGACCAATTTGAACAGAACGGTAATGCAGTAAGATACAAAACATAACGTCGAGAGCCAGTGCAATCCGGAAGTTCTCAAAGAATACGAAAAATTGATTAGCAACTTGAAAACACAGGGTGGGTTTACCGTAACGGATGCATCGAATAGGTTTCGAGTAAGTCATCAGGATGGGACACATCGTAATTTAACCAGCCGACCTAATAAGCAACTAGTCCAAAGTAGATTTTTAAAAAGTGGGAAAAAGTAATCTATAGGATACAGAAGACCAGTACTCTATGAAGCGTTTTACAAACTACGCCTGCACTGCATTATCAGCACAACCCACATTACAAACAGCAATATATCGATTGTTCACCTGTTATACGACCAAGGAGGAGGACAAGCCTTGATTAAGAAGCAGATGAAAGAAAAAGATCTGTTTAGCAAAGACATTCAATCCATTCTTAAACAAACAACTACTTACCAAGCGAAAGTAAGTCGTCAGCAGGAAATCCCCAAGCACAGGCTGGGTCAAACAAAAGCAACACCCGTATTACAAAGACCGATTAGTGGCTATTTTTGTTAAGGTTTCCAACCGCCGATTTTCCGGGTAGAGAAAGCTCCACTTCGGGAGACGAACCTGAAATTTCCCATTTTTGGCAGCGATCATCTGTCCAACTTGCATCTAATGCTAGTCAACCGCGGTACCGGTAAAAAGTGCCCGATGTGGCAGACGACTGGCTGGCAACCTTAGCACAACCTAACCATGTATGCCTACCCAAGAATGAACAAACACACTGGCTTGACACTAACTAACAAACGTCCGTCCACTGTATAGCCTTTTCAACGCCGGTTGGAGAAACTCCGAAATCGTAACGTAACACGGCTCTCACAGCCGCCTTATATACCTGAATGTCAAAGATAAGAGGGAAGTTTTCCTGTCGCCAGACATGTTTCAGATTGATTAACATCACCTGAGCTCGAAATATACGAGTTTCCTTCCATTTCCTACACTACGTTAGCTGCTGACACAACTTCCCAAGTACATAAACAGGTCAGCAGCCTCCATAACCTTATCCCTCAACATAAAACCTACGTAACCATTGCAGCATTGCTGAAACACTGTAATTTAGGACTAAGTCTCACACAGCTTATACTGCTTGAACATGCTAAAATTCCCTTAAGCAAAAGCAGCCTCAATTTCATTGACTTTGTCAGTTAGCCGGGATCCCTGAGTAACGAGTAAGCTACGTCTGAGCTTCTAAAGAATAGCCTCCCTAACGTATACATAAAATGTCATCAGGACTATTCTATCGGACATCTACGGGTTTCCATAACTTCTCTGGGACGCTTGTTTAACTTGCAAACCACCGTGTTGCACGCCATACTACCTGTCACTTAAATGGTCTGTGAAATTTGAGTCTACCTGCTGCTGGGATTTTCCACGCCAGAATTGCTGTCAGCTTGGCCAGTTTCTAGAGAGCCGACGCTGAAGGCCGGTGAGAAGGTTGTCCTGCGAAATGAACACAGTGTCAATGTACCAACGCAGAATCTGAATCCAAGTAGACGCTTCATTAAGAATGATAACCTTGAGCCAGACCACGTCGTCTATCACCAGCATGGTCCGTCTGAGACCGGGTTTGATTAGGTAGGCGCCAGACGAAACAGTGATGTGCACGGTGTCTAAAAGCTATCTGTGCTCGGCGTACAGACGTAACAAACGCCCATCACTATCTAAGTGATGTGATACCAGTTTGGACCCGCCACCTAAACGAAACTCAGTATAGCCAAGCTAGCCGACTTGGGCGTTTACATTCCTAACCAAAATGACCGTCAAAACTGTGTGTCGACCTAGGGAGAGCAGTCAGGTCCCAGTAAAAAGCGACCTTAATAGTGAAGATGTCGCAGTTAATTAGAGCGTACGCAAACAGCAGAAGGATCCCCTAAAACGCGATACCTAATGCCGGCCTTACAAAGAGCTTGCTAGGTGGATGCCATGGAACCTACCAACTGGAATCCTACACACCAAAGCGGCTGTGTTGAGAAATACACCCACCTCAACGTGATCGGGCAGTTATCACCTAATCCGCCAGCTACACCTACAGCATTCTATATCAACGGACTGAGCGGCCTGTGTAAAGTAATGGTCATTACAGAGAGGTAGTTCCAACTGACTCGATAGCAGACACTTTGGAGAAGGACCAAAGTTGTCTTTTGAAGTAAGCGGTCTTTGTTTGTGAGACTATACAGCGGAGACAACTGGATTGAGATTATAAACCTGTGGAAGACATATGCACAATATTTGTAGGTTCAACAAAAAAATCCGCCCAATGTTAGCTCACTTTACAGTGAGACCTCTTCCATTCCTGTTTGTTCCCTTGGCTTTTATTTTGCCTTTAAAGCCGTCACACATGCATCCAGTTAAGAGCAGTTTCAAAAATTTGGGTAAGTGAAACCTTCGAAGCGACTCACACCAGCAATGAACTCCACTTTTTTCACAACGGCCGCAGTGTCTCCTAGTTGTCTTTTTAAAGCCCCAAGAGAGGATTTAATCAACAGCGTCAATACGCAAAAGACACGAAGAGCATCGAAAACCATATTCTTTACTTGGATGTTCGCGAACGTCGGCTGGTTGGTTGAACCCCCGCGGAATAAAGATACGATGGCACCAACGCGGTTTTAGGGTGTCTCTCTGATTTACTGTCATGAAGTACTCATTTATAAAAGTTTTTAACATGGAAACGGCTAGTGGTTTATTATCGCGAATCCATGTTCGGACGTCAGCCTTTCCTCCGGAAGTATCGAGATGCAAACTTTTTTTTGGCGGGACCATCATCGTTTATCCTTTCCGATATGTTGGCGCTCAAAGTGCAACTCCTGCTGTTCAAAAACTTACCAGCAAGTTGTAAACCGACTACCACAAAATAGATACGTCATTCAATGTTAGACCAGCCTTCTACCGAATGTGAAATACAAAACCTACTCATGGATAACAATACTGAAACTTCCAGCCCAAGTTCTGGTGACGGCGGGTGATATTCACACGTGTCATGGCTGCTGATTCATCATCATCATCATCATCATAGACAGCAATACATCAGTGGTTAACACTAATGCTTAACTGCCACACAACCATGAAGAAACAGCAAACCCTATATAGAAAGAGAGAAGGAAAAAGAAGGGGACGGGAAGGGACCTAACTACTGAAAATGACTACGTCC
>QNGE01001330.1:49821-70276 GCA_008508345.1 Paragonimus westermani | reverse complement strand
ATAACCATCACCGCAAGCGGCTTGTGCTGAACCACATGTGCCTCCATTCACACGCCATGGATCCAGTGTAAACCCGAAAGAATAATACCGGGAAGTATACGAGTGAGGCCTCTGTGTCCAACCGGTCAATGATGGTTGGCTAACTGATAGGCCCGCTCGAAACTGCAATCACTATCTCTCGAGAAACAAACAGAGGGCGACTCCAATAGTAGGGTCTGGAATGGGAAGAAAATGTTGAAAATCTAGTGCAAGAAGTGGTTCAACAAAGGAGTACATGTTAGTGCACTCTAGAGAGGGTATGGAAGAAAAGCAAAATGCAAGGTTTGGTTGGAAGAAGACAAAACTTTTCACTATACAATACACCAGCAAACCTAAATAAAAGGAAAGGCAGAAGGCCATAGACATCCCGGTTTCTGAGAGGGTGAATGGATGAGTTCCAATCGACGGCAGTCGTTGGTTAATGGAAACAATGAAAAATGGGTATAATGGATATAACCTGCTTAACTCTAACGTACTCGTTTCTCGGGCGACGGTGCACTGTGGGTATGTTAATGACCTAATAATCTCAAACGGTTGGCACATTTGCGGATACATACATTGCAAAGCCATCTACGGCACCGACCGTTCCCTTGCATACCGTGCGCTTCTGTTCACAGGAGCGCATTAACTACTCACTGGACTTGGAGACGCTTGTCCGGACCATATTTTCCAAGACTTCCCAACATCTAAAATAGTTGTTACAAAGTGAATGACTTGCCTGGATAACGTCCTGGTATCACAGCCTTTGACCACCAGGATTTCGCTTTCCTGATTTTACCTGTCCTTATAGTTGCTGCTCTAGAACACGGTCGTTGTTCATCCGACCGACGTGCCTCAGCCAACGAAGCTGATTCAGCATCACCGTGGCTTCCATTCACTCCAGATCTGCTCGTCGCAGTA
Source organism: Paragonimus westermani (assembly GCA_008508345.1). Taxonomy (NCBI): domain Eukaryota; kingdom Metazoa; phylum Platyhelminthes; class Trematoda; order Plagiorchiida; family Troglotrematidae; genus Paragonimus; species Paragonimus westermani. The sequence continues at coordinate 69,337 of QNGE01001330.1, read as the reverse complement.
TCGCAGTGTTCGGAACCATGTATGATCACCAAGTATCCAAGATGTGCCTCAGATACTGCGAACCGAAACGGCTCAGATAGTGCAACTTTCGCTGATACAACGTCCGAACTTTACTGCTGTACATCAGTACAGAGAGCCGTTTTGAGCGGTAGACGCAGAGCCTGGTGGCCATCCCCAGGCTGTGGTTCTTCCAGACACGTCTTTCAAGACGTTCGGAAACAATACTATCCTTCGGCATACGAACTCGTAACTCGCGATCTGCGGACAAATCTGTGGACAGGTTGATACCCAAGTAGCTGAAGTCTGTGTTGCTGTCGACAACTTCTCCATTGATGTGAATTTCAGGCGCAATTGTATAAACAGCACCTCCACCCGAAGGGTGAAAGAAAAGGTCTTCCCTATGTTGATATCTAATCCAAACTTTGATGCCGCGGTCACAAAAGCCGAGACCAATCGTTGAAGTTTCTCCTTGCTATGTGCGAACAGCGCGCTATCATCAGCAAACTGAAGCAAGCGCATCGTTGAGGTGTATAATCGAGTTGGGCGCCGAAACGTCTATTATCCCGTAGGCATCCATCCGTCCGGTACTCAACCTGAACGCCGTCCTCCGACGAGTCCTGTGAACCATCTGTTAGCATGGCAGTCCAACGTAAACTAGGTAGGGCTTGGGCTATGACACGGCCTTGCTCCATGTCAATGACTGTCAAAATCCTCAAATGTCGATCCACATGACTACCTTCGTCCTCATGCCTACATACAACATTCTGACCAAATGGAATATCCAAACTCACTAATCACCTTCCACGACGCTTCGTGGCTCATAGAATCAACTCCTTGGTGAAGTCTACGAAGAGGGCATACAAGGGATGTTTGTATTCCCGGCACTTCTACTGCAGATGTCGAGCAGCAAACACCAGGTCAATCGCGCTGCGACTCGCCCGGAATCCACACTGCTCTTTGGGGACATTGGCCTCCAAACGTTTACATCCAACCGGGTCAGGAGAATCCTTGCAAGCACCTTGCCAACGCAGCTTAGTAGACTAATACCCCGACAGCTGTCGGGACATTCGTTGCTATTCTTGTCTTTAAACAAAGGTACTATCAGGGTATTCTGAAAATCTCGTGGTATTTTTTCTGCTCCCAGATGGAGTGAACTTGATGGAGCAGAGCGTGTTCTAGTCCCGGTCCGCCATTCAAGATTTCACCCGGCAATTCATCCTTGCCGGCAGCCTTCTCATTGCGCAGTTATCCAATCGCGCTCTGCACCTCTGGCAAAGCTGGGGCGACAGCAAGTAGATTTCATGGCCTGTTGCGGCGGGCCGTTTACGGTCACCCATTCAATGGTAGCAGGACGGTTTAGTGGGCTACCAAACTGTCTGCGTCACACTTTCATGATGTTCTCTGGTCGGGTGTAGGAACAGCTGGTGCCCACATCAATCAGTGTCTTGGCAGACTGGACTCATGGGCCGAAAAGCGCCTCAAGCGAATCGCAGAATTCCTTATGTAGTCGGAGATCGGAGTAACCCTGTATCCGCTCAAATTAAATCCCCCACCAGTCGTCCTTGATTCTGCGAACAGCGCTCGACCAGTTGACAGCGAACACTCCGGAATGTCGTTCTCTTGTACTCATTACCCGGGCTTATTGTGGGAGCGGCAAACGCCGCATTCTTTTCTTGTACCAAGCTGGAAACAGCCGCGTTGTTGTCTTCGAACCAGTTCAGACACCCATCGTCTCGGTGGCTGCTGCCCCGATCTGTTCCCTGAGCTGTTGCCACATATCCTCATGGGCAATGGACATGGCAACGGCACGCTGAAAAGCAGTTCTCGTCTCACGGCTCTCCAATCGTATGACAACCAACTTTTGTTGTTGTCCGGAAAGACCTACAATGAGCAAGCTTGGTCCTGACTAGTTTCTCATCTGTGAGGGCCCATTACTTTACGGCAGCGAGACCTGGCCGCTCAGGGTAGAAGACGTGAACCGTCTTCAAGTATTTGACCACCGAGGTCTGCGTTCAATCGCTCGTATCGGGTGGCACCAGTGTGTAACGGCGTGTAGAGAAGAGGTTAGAAAGTGGGTGTTTGGTAGTGATTGCCAAGAGAGTTCTTCTGTTTAATCCCTACGTTTGCACAGGCTTAGATGGTTAGGTCACGTATTAAGGATGCCAGCTAGTCGTCTTTCCCACCGAGCACTGTTCGCTGACACNATTTCCTTTTTCTTCATGGTTGTGTGGCAGTTAAGCATTAGTATGAACCACTGATGTATTGCTGTCTATGATGGTGATGATGCCACATTCAGAACCACGCACCATTCGCGTGGCACGCACCTCACGGATATCGCGCAGCCGCACAATCGCGTAATCGAACGTATGGTGATGACCGTTTCGTGAGTGAGTCCACGTCCCAGCTGGAATCGGGTGTTTGCGATAGCCAGCCCGTGAGCAGCACATAAGTGAAGCACACGGTCACCATTCTCGTTGAATGAACCAATACCGTGCGGTTCAAAGACTCCCGGCCAGGATACCGAATCGCGCCCAACCCGAGCGTTCAAGTCACTCGGACACACGGTCCGTCATTCACCAGTGCTGACCATAGAACTGGTCCATCGTATCATCAGTGCGACACGCGGTTTAACCACAGACATTGACATGTGGCACCTTTACCTCCACCGAGTCGTAGACACATCTACAGGATTGGAGGGCTGATGCCGTGCGGTCTATCTATCAGCAAAGCACTGATGCGGTCATAGACGGTGAAACAGACACCATAATCCCAAGCACCGTTCGCCGGGTAACCTAACAGGTAGAAGGTGTACCTAGCACTTGCTTCTCGAAGCTCACCTTGGTCTGTAAGCCTTGTCTCACTCAAGGCTGCTACCTCGATGCCATAGCGGCTCAGTTCCATGACTATGAGTGCAATGCGGTGTTCTGGCCGTCCAGTGGCGCTGCATCGATCCAGCAGCGTGCGCACATTCCATGTCCCAACGCAGAGCGTATGGTGTGACCGGGCGTGTCTCAGCTTGATCGTCATGTCACTGAGACTCATGTAAGGATTGACTGCTCTGGAGTGGAGTCATTAGAGGAGGGGAAAGAAAAGGGTTTGGCAGTAGCATGTTTTCGCCTATCTATCCTACCGCAAACAACAGATCGGGCGACCCGGTTTATCCTGCGCTACGGCGGACGCAGTATGATATTTGGTTTATAATGTATTTGCATATGTATGGGCTTTGGATGCTGCCAGGACGCCCAGACCTGGATAGGAGGGCGAGGTCTTTGGCTCAAAAGCCTGTACCGTAAGCCAGGGGGTGACAAACACATACAAATACAAAACCGCAACAACGATCACCGGCAAAATACCAATTGCAACGGCTAGGCACAGGTGCAAGAGCCATACATTTATAAAGCCAACAGACATTAGACCACTATTACTGCAGAGACAAAAGAGTCACAACAACAAAACTAGATAAGGTAGAATAAAAATCGAGCCGAACCAAACCACAACACACCCGTTTCATCTACAACCAGTGCAACTGATTTTTGTCTGGCTACTCTCCTTTGGCCAATCTGGCATGGCTGAACCTGCAAGAACAGAAGTCCTGGTCAGCACAGCCCTCCACATCAAAACAGCACGCATGCCTGACCGCCACGCCAAGATGGCGGAAAAGGTCAGGACAATGTAGCGCCTGAAAGGCAGTACACGGCTGTACATGGGAGAAACAAGGTCAGGCTACAGAACCTCAGAAACGAATAGCGTCTCGATGCGTCTGTTAGAAACTTCTGTATTCTAAGGCGGGACGTCATCTTGCGGTGCGGTCTTAGTGCCGCTGCTCGTGCGTTGACTCGCTTCGATGCGAACACAGCTGTGATGATTAACGCACAGTCGGTTGCCCTGGTACCTACAATAAAGTACGAATGAAGCAATAGAGAGAGAGTATAATGGTCTTTTAGAACGACGTTCGTTCACCGAGTATATGGTGAGAAAGGGAGTGCACATTGCCTTTAGGTCTAGTCCACTAAGTAAAAGGTCTGTGTTCTGGAGGTGCTTTGCAAGAAGTCAATGCGTAATAAATTGAAAATACCATATTGAAGTGGTCATGTGTGAGGGAAAAAACACCTCACACTATATGCCAGACGTTTTTAACTGGATGTTGGTGGAAAGAAGCCATATGGCTAGACTGGGGCTACTTCTACACATCACCTATTGCCGATTCACGAGGTTAGTTTGTATTGTGCATCAACCCTTACGTTAACCAGGCAGAAAACGAAGTCTCCTAACCAGCGGAATTCAAACGCAATGTATACTAAGAGCAGGACTTACTCGATCTCCGACAGCGTAGCCTGCCAGGTAGCCCTTCGAGAATAGTGAACTTCTCACCTTGAATCTCACTCAAAGGTTCAAATCTTCCACTACAGAAATAACATGGAGCGAGCCATAGGGAATCCCAATTATTTGGATTCCGAGTGCAACGTGAGGTAACTTGAAGAAGGTAAGACATGTAACGCAACTCACGAATTGACAATCTGCCGCCTAAACGAGAATTCTTAAAAACGTACGACAGAGCCGTCGATGCAAAATTATTCATTTTATTTGACGCTCTGTTCCAACTCCTCGAAGATAAACCGGTTAGAGGGAAATAAAGCACCACGACACCCCCATCTTACCTGGAGGTTGAACACGGCGCGCTAAGTTACGATTAGGCTACCCTCAGCTCCAAGACGACAATGATTGGTTCACACAGTTTTCCAGCGATAACACTGCATATTGCATGGGTTTCATGCTGAATTCAACCGTTTGCATTCAGTTTGGTGGTTACAGTATCCACCGGGCATCCACTGACCTGCGAGAAAACCACTAGCAACAAGGTGTAACACTGTAGCGTTTTGACTGCATTCTGTACCTTATAATTTTCATTGTTCACTCTTTTCACCATTCTCCAACTCCACCTTTAAACCAAGTTAATCGATTGACTCGATAATCAGAAATATCAAAATTTACCTCAGAGGTCGTGAGCCGTACGTCTTCTCTGCGTCCCGTATCGCTCGAGTACAGGTCTCGGGAGAGTTGAAGACCAACAGAACCAACAGTCTGTTTCAGCAGAAATCTCTCGGGAGCAACACTACGGATCGTCTCCATCAGATACCTCTTTTGGTGTACTGGAATTCCTAAACCAACGCACCTTCACGAATTATTGTGGGTCATTTCATTTTGTTTTCCTCATATTTTGGCTACGCGATCATACTCAAGTATTCTGGTAACGTTCAGATCCTCTACACAAATTGATGGGCCCGAATTTTTCACACTTTCTCCTTTGTGCATATACGTCTTTCTTCGGTTCCGTTATCTATAAGCTCAGAATCCCCAACATTTGGCAGTGATTTCTGATTTCGACACTTGTTTATTTTCCAAGATCACTACTAACCTTGAAGTAACTGCATTTGGTATTTCAAACCCTTGCGTTCGATTCATCCAAGTGAAAGCATCCTTCAAATTACGTAAGATCGCCTCACAATCTACCAACAAGGCGGGTAACTCGAAATCTGGTTTAAATTTCCTTGGTGTCATTGTCTATTCATATTTTTGCTATCTTGGTGCCCGGTGCATCAAAAAATTATACACGATCACTGCTATTCTTTGTCGAATAGCATAACTCATTGAGTATTGTATTATTCGTTTTCGATATTATCCGTATTAATTGTGTATTAGCTTTTTTGTCCTTGATAGTATCCGTATTATTTTCTAGCATCGTGTTTCCTTTCCATTAACAACTGTCATATTTACTCACAGACCATAACACAATGACACGCACAAGATCCAGCAGCATCGATGGATCAGAGGTATCGAGTGCTTGTGGTCGTTTCGGCTGCCGCATGACTGTTCAGAACGGTATGCAGTGCCAGACGTGCCTACACTGGTACCACTTTAAGTGTACTGGCCTCAGAGAGGACCAGTGCGCCTTGCTCACTTCTTCAAAGAGGCCATTTATCTGTATGAGCTGTCTCTTCCGAGATAGCTGCACCTCACTGGAGGCCACGTTAGATCCTCTACTCGCCACCCCGAACAAGCAGAAGTCAGGCGCGTGCAAGTGTGGCTATAAGGCGTCCAAAGATGTAAGTGCACAGATAGCCACGGTAGAAAAAGCCCTGAATGATACTCAGAGAACTTTATCTGACATGAAGTCAGAACTGAGCTCGTTGAATGAGTACATTGCCCTGGCCCTTCCAGGCGCTGCAGCTGCTCGCAAGGCAGTGGCTTTGTCCACGGCTCAAATTGAGGAAGTTGCGACGAGCTTGAAGGACAGAGCACTCCGGGAGAAGAGGCTTGTTTTGTGGGGACGATTTCCGACTACACTCTCTCCAGGGGAACAAGCCAGAGCGGTGCTAAACGCTTGTTTCTCTCCAGAGTCTACAAAAATGGTTTCCGCCAGCAGACTTCGCTCCAAAGCTACCAAGAAGTCACTGGGACTCCTTGTGACGTTACCCGCTAAGATTAGCGCGGAGGAAGTACTGGAAAAGATGGTTGATCTAAAGACAAAGCACGTAAACCTCAGGGGAGTCTCTCTAGATCGCTCACTGCAGGAGCGGCAGAAGCGCTCTCAGCTTGCCAGAACAAGGTTATGCATCAAGGCTGACCCCAAACTCCAGGCTAGCGTTAAGGTCCTTATCCCTGATGTCAAGGGGACACCGGTGTCCTCGGACGAACCACCCCAAGCACACACTTCAGAGGCCACTGCCCCCATCTCACTGGAAAGTCAAGCGCCTGTAGATATGCAGGGGGCCGGTAAAACAGATCCCAAAGGTGCTAAGGACCACCAATCTTCTAGACCCCCAATCATCTCACACAAAAAACGGCCGCAAAAAAATATTTTATTCCTAAGCTTTACAGCCCAGTGAGTCTGCTGGGATCCCCTCCTGCGTCAAAAATGGTCCAAAAAAGTGTCATTCCGATGGCTCTCCCCCCGGCTACATCGGGGCCATTTCGTCCTATACTCTCTTCCCATCTACAACTTTATCCAAATTTTCGAGGGTGCAAAACCGCAAATCACCCTCCGAAAGCTCTGAAAGCAAGAGCGGTCCGAACGTCATTGACCTTGGGCCAAGAGAAGCGGACGAAGCGTCCAACAGGGACGCTCACTTATGCCCAGGCTGTGATGAAACGGCCACCACCCCCCAAGAGGGCTCACAGAACTACGCCGCCAGTTGCACAACCCCCCTCACTACTGAGGCTACTTTCCCAAGCTTTCCCTCGTGCACTTCTGTCTCTTTTTGCACCCAGCCAAACGAAGAAGTAGCCTTAAAGTGCGTGTACACCAACTGTCTGAGCCTTCTGAACAAACTACCAGAAATCAGACAGCTGGTCCACGACACTAGCCCTCACATTCTTGCATTAACAGAGACCTGGCTTTCCGCGGATATCAGTGATAATGAACTGCATGTCCCTGGTTACTCTTTATACCGGACGGACTCCTCCCGTGGACGCATGGGAGGCTGCGCCGTTTTCCTAAGCCAGAAGCTCCCAGTGCCAGCTGTCGTAGGGGAATTTACCTTCCCAGAGAAATGCGACACGCTCTGGATTAAACTCCAACTTCGCAAACGTGACACGCTTCTTACCGGTGTTGTGTACCGCTCGCCGTCATGCAGTGCATCCGACGACGAAGCCATCCTTGCTACCTTAGACAGACTCACGTCTGCCCAGCGTTTCTCCCATCTACTTATTATGGGTGATTTCAACGCACCCAAACTCAACTCTATGGTGGCTTCTCATGAGGACTGTGGCTGCGGGTTCTCGAAACCCTCGGCAATGTTGATCCATGAGAAAGCCTGGACACAGCATGTCGATCTACCTACAAGGCACCGTCCAGGACAGACACCCTCCTTGCTCGATTCGGTCATTACAAACGAATCTCACCTGCTAGATAGGGTGGTCATCAAATCACCTCTAGGGCATAGTGACCATATGCTACTGAACTTTGACTTTATCTGTCACTGGCTCGTAAATCCCGTAACAAAGACTTCATCCCGAAACTTCCAGAACCCAGACTTTAACGCTTCGAGGACGTTCTTAAGCACGCTCAGCCTTACATCCGACTCAATGAACTTGAACTACCTTTCCTTTAAAGCTGCCATTCACGACGCCGATGAGGCATTTGTTCCTCGAAAACTATGGAAGTTCTTCTCTCGTGTACCGCTTCCGCGGAACATACGCCGCCTTCTTGAATTACGTTCTCGTCTATTCTCTAAACAGAAGCTAACGTATAGGCCAGAGGATCTAGAGGCCTTTCGCTCTGTACGAAGCAGGTGCAAACGTAAAATCCGGCAACAAGTCCAACAGGTACAGTCGAAAATCCTACAGGTATCTCGCGACAATAAAAATGTGCTTTCCAAGTATATACATCGCCAGAGAGAAACTAAATCCTCGGCGCTTTCTCTGCGGCTTCCCGACAGGGAAAAATCCTCCAACCCACAAGTGGTCGCCGATGTGTTCAGAGAATACTACTCACCAGTCTACGATGTGGATGTGCCAAACTGGCATCCAATTCTCCCGCGGAGACACTTCCACCACTCCCTCATGAAAGCTGACCTCTCTGTGCCCGACGTTTAGGACCTCCTGCTTGAGATCAATCCTTATAGTTCCATGGGACCAGACGCGATCCACCACCCGAATTTTCAGAGAAGCGGCTCCCGGTTTGGCGGTGCCCTTCTTTAATCTGTTCAAACAGATCCTTCGAACAGGCACTCTTCCGGAGGCAGGGAAAGAGGCCACCGTCACAATCACATTAAAAACAGGCGATCGTCACTCTCCTGCTAGTTATCGGCCGATCAGCCTCGCCAGCATCCCATGCAAGATAATTATGAGACTTAGAACGCACCATCTTTAAGCATTCCGTCTCAAATAACCTCTTCTCTTCGACCCAGCATGCCTTACTTCCCGATCGGTCATACATAACCATTATGTTAATCTTCATGGATAGCCTAACAGAGGCCAAAGACGATGGTCATATCTCGGATGCTATCTTCTTCGACGTTGCCAAAGCCTCCGAACGTGTCCTACACGGTCCTCTGGTACATAAACTAGAAGCTTATGGGATCCAAGGGAGGGTACTCCGCTGGATTACTTCCTTTCTTGGTAACAGGACTTTCAGAGTAAAAACCGGTTCGGGCCTTTTGTCTCCATCCCCAGTCTCTGTGGGATCGGTAATTGGTCCCCTGTGAGAGAAACGGAAATTATTTGAAAAACTGTACCAGTGCGGCCACATACTTTGTCAAACCTGGCTGTTGTGGGAGTACTCACCAAGGTACAGGACCATCTTTGTCTTTGTTGTGTTTATAATATTTATGAAGAGCTAAATAACGTAAGTTTACGTGCGGTCTCATTACCATGAATTAAATCCACTAGTCCCAATAATACTTTCTCATTTAATGTGAACTGGTCAAACTTCGTCCCCATTTTTAAAACGCAGACTGTACTGAAACTGATACTGTTAGTATATACTACTCTGCTACAGTAGCAAGTAGTAAGAAAAGCATCGAAGAAAAAACGGTGCAGGTGTTGAAATTGGTTCTAACGTCTGGGTTGCTGGGGCTAGCCAACGACGGCGGGAAATGAGCGTGAGTTTTCTGTTTTAAAAGAGACGCCACGTGTGTACGACTTTTGAGACGCCTGACTTGTAACTGTTGGTATTCGTTTGAAAAGTTGGTGTTTCTGGCAGTGAGCAACTTCCCAGTACAAAGGCCTGCTATAGTAATTGCAACAATGGTGAATTCCATTGGATATCAAGCGTCCTTGCACACTATGCTGCAGTCCATCAGTTTCTTACGGTTGACCAGCAAACTAGCACTTATCTGTTACGGTCCCAGGTGCGGGTATTCAGACGGGTCTCCGAGGTGTTAGTTTTTATGTCTATCACCGAAGCAATAGGTCGTCTAAAACAGAAGAGGCGCAGTAACAACGGCACGTAATTCGCAAACATTCCTGCATCCCGAGTGGCCTCCGCTTCTCAAACCGGCAGCTCAGTGCGTAGATTCCTTTTAAATGGTAACCCGACAATCACGTATGTGTTTGTGTTCGATTCTGCGATGTGTGCAATGTTGTTAGGAAGTCACAGGTGTAAAATCTCTCTGCCATTTCACCAGTGACCACCGAGCTCAAGAGTCTGCACTGATGGTTCAGTAGTTATTCAAAATCACGAAGAATTCAGTAATGTATGGTCAAACATGTTTCATGGGACATGCTTCTACGTGATGAACACATAGATTTACGTGTCATTCGTAGAGAAATTTGCGTCAACGCTGTGGGTTCTGACATCAGAGTATACGAGCGGTTGTTGGGTGACTGATATGAAATGAGCCCGCCTAAATTAGGCACGACCAATAAGTCAATTTTTTGTCGACCGTTGACGGATGAATATATGTCCATCAGCAGGAATTTAAACGTCATTTTCTACTTTGTCCACTCTTCACTTTGTTAAAAACAAAAAGAATATTTTCACCCAAAATGGGACGTTTTTGCGCTAATGTTTATCGTCAAAGCGAACCTTAGAAACGAATCATGTTGAGGCATTAGGGTAAAAATTCCCTGAGGTGGGGTAGTACTAACATTGGGTGACTGGCAGGAAATCTCCATCTGCGGTTGATACAAGGCATAGGCTGTAGTATGGATACTGGGAACATAGCTTCTGTAATTCCAAAAATGTTTGGCTACTTCGATATGCTTCTCTAAGCTGACTATTCAGAGTCAACCACAACGTGGTCATTCGCCTTTGCCAAATACCGTTACCTGATGACAACACCGCTGCGTACTAAGCAGATGATGATGTTGGTCATCTGTTTGACGGGATTGACGTTGTGATCGTGAGATTTTCAGTTCGTATAAATCCCAACCGGGCACCCGTTTGTTCACCGCGTTTGAAGAATAATCCTTTCCAATTTAAACATGGAACTCGTTGAATATCATGGGCCTGAGCTGACGAATCCCTCAGTGTTGTTAAAAGTCAGATCATGGTCACACCTCCTTGGCTTATGCGGTTCTTGTTTCGCAACCCTTGATTGCAAGTTTCAGTCACTTTTTCATATAACAAAATTAATTTCTTCGAGAATCACACATTGCAGTCACCCATTGAATCTTGATGTGGCATGTGAACGGAATTGAGTAAATATGTGGTCATCGCCACTAGCTCGCTCCAGAAGCCGTATCGTAGCAGACATACTATGCTCGAATTGACAACTGACTTCTTGGATTTGCTCCCACAGTTTTCAATGGAACAAAACCTACACTATGCAAAGTAGCCATAAATTGACCCCGGTGATCAAAGTTTGAGCTAGAAGACTTCTGGAAGCTGCGAACTGAAAAACTTGCCTGTAAACTATACAAAAAGTTTGAATGTGTTTCTTAGGGTTCAAGCTTGCCTATTGGACTGAACTAACGCTGTGTAATTTGATGATGATATGGAATTATCGATGTGCCAGTGCTTCGTATGAATGTCAGACTATTTAGCTACGCTGTGGTGTGGAGGATGCCGGTGATAGATGAATATTCCCCTCAAAGAAAGTAAATGAATTGATTTTACGGACCCTCCCGGATTTCAAAGTAACTGTACGCCATGAATGTTTCCAGATTTCTGATGAGTGGTCGGGGATTTATTTAATTTCAAGTTGAACATTACTCACATGTGATCACAGCATTCGCATTCAGATAGAATCCTTAACCAGCCTCTTTCAAAAACAAGCGCTAGACCCGAGTTTCGCTCTCATCAGTGCTTGTCGTTAGTGCACATCTTTGCCACGGCTGGGAGTTGAACTCCGATCACGCTTTCATGAGGCAACCGTGTTGGCCACTGCGCCAATGACCTCGTATTAAGCACGACCTAATTATCATGTCTGTACACTCGACCAGTTTTGTTTGCGGGTTATGATGTGGACGCCCAAATGACAAGCACCAACAACCGCGGAAATGGACTCTACTGCTTTCTTCAGGGAGAAACCCCCTGGAAAATCTGTCTGAGCGCGAAGACTGCGATTAAATATGAGTGACGTTCAACCGAAAATTAACCAAACCCCCGACTACTCATCAGTAATCTGAAATATTGCCTTGCAGGTTTAATGAGGTCGGAGAATTTGATCTGTCTTAAAGGTCCTCAACGCGAGGTGAAAGATTGGAGTCAACAGAACAATTACTGTGTCTCCTCTCGAAACGATCGAGCAACCTGATCACTGCTCGCAAGCAGAAGTGATCGACTGTTCAGATATTATAATTCGGTCGTGCCTAATATGAGGTCATTGGAGCAGTGGTCGACACGGTTACCTCATGAAGGCGTGGTCAGAGTTCAAATGCCGGTCGTGGCAAGGATGTGCACTGCTGACGAACTCTAATGCCAGCGGAACTCGAGTCTAGTGCTCGTTTTTGGAAGAGGCTGGCTGTAAGATCTGTCTGAATGTGAATGCTGTGACCAAATATGATGTTCACAGTGAGCTGGTAATGATAATCAAAATAAAAAAGAAAGGTTCTCACCTCTAATTTGCGGCTAAATATTGCAACAAGGTGGGGCACTCTAACTCATTCTCTCCAGTGTAATTAGATTCTTCCATTATTTACTGTCCGAATTATCCGTTGCGTGTCAAACAGAGAGGTTTTCATCTATTTTAAACGTATAGAAAATGTCGTCCAAGGTTTTTCAAGGTGCTGCCATTTTTTAGGTTGCATATGCAACGAATTAATGAGTAAGCTTGGTCGTTCACGGAATAGATTTCATGTTGCTTCTAAGTTCTCCTCGCTTCATCAAATGTTCCTGAAGGGAAAAAACCTTGATGGGTTTATAGTTTTATAGGGGAAGAAGAAAGATCTTCATTTATGGGTCTCTGTCATTGTGTCCATCAGTAGAAGATTGTGTTGGGCAGTTTATGAGCATGGATAAAAAGTGAATGAAGCTAAATTAAAGGCAAATTCAATGAGGCACCCGGGTGAAATCAGTTCAGCAAGGAACACTTTGAAAACTGGAAGAAACGCTCAGTCAGACATGTGCAGTTGATTATCTGTGAGACTAAGCTGATACAACGATAGGGAACCTTGCAGTGCCGGTTGTTTTGGACACACGTGTGGTTCGCGTAATGCTTCAATATATTTCAAAGCTACTACCAGGACTGTCATACTCTCTTCATCGTTTTCACCTTACGCGTTTCTGTGGCTAAAAAATAAAAGGTTTGTTTGGGCACCGCTTAACGATTATGCAGAGTAGTCAACTAAATCAGGACTGAACTACTCACTGCGATGAACTGGTTGCAACGACCACCGAAATTACTGACTTAAAGTGTCACAGGTAAATCTGTTTTGATATTCGTCCTAAACCTACCACATCTTTGATAAGCATTAGAAGAAAATGTGTCACCTATAACATGGCTGATGTCCTTCCGATTTGTTCAAATAGATTAACAAAATGATGCTGAAATAACTAGTGAATCAAACAATCCGACGCCAAAAGTTGACTCTCTATGCTAAAAATTTCCAAAGTTGTTTATTTACACACCGTTACAGATGACATGCTTTTTCGCCAACCCAACTAATTGGAATATCTGGTATTTGGAATAGTTAGATAAAAAGTGGCGTGATTGATTTATCCAATCAGTGGCATCCGCTTTATGCCCCCGGCAAAGTTGTTATCAATGATGCAAAGTCGTGATGCATAAATTTGTTGTTTTAGTGTTTGGTACAGCAAGAACTTGTTTTAGGAAATGCAGGCAATTTGGATTCTAATACGGACAAATCCATTTAGAGAATCCTCACTCACCGGAGAAAACATTAAGAATGACAGAGGAGAAAGGGTGAGAAGGCATTTTTGAACTGAACACATCTTGAAAATTTTGACAGAACGTAATATGCTTTGTGTTAGAACAATTTGTTTTTCACCAGTGAGTAAGAATGGGAAGGTTGATGTGAATTATCACTTCAGAAAAGATTACTCCTCCCAATTGTTTGGAATGTTAGTACTGTTCATATCTGAAGGTTAGCCGTTGAGGTAACCGGTTTTTCACCGAACTTAGTACTTGGGTTGCTAACGTTTTACCTTTTCAGAGAATAGGTGATTGGCCGCAAAGGTGTTAAAACGGGGATTGGTGGAATTTTATGGTTGCGTGCTGTGATATTCAGGAGTGAGTTGAACTGCTGGACGAAATTCTGCTTGACAACCTTCTGTTTCTCCTGAAAGGTGACCAGAATTTTCCTGTTGACCTTAAATTCGGACTGAAGCCCCACTGATAACCACCTACCGAACCGTAGGTTTTGGTTTGAAACCTGACTGTCCATTTCCTGTTGCTGTTGGACTGTGACAGGTAATCTGGTTGGTTCGCCGTTGACTGATAGCCTGCCAGCATACGGTAAATAGCAATGAGCAGAAACCGAAGATTTTGAAAACATTTGCAAATCAAGCTGGATGTCATATTGTGGAGGGGGACTCTGGAGTCGATGGTTAAAACTAATCTCCAGCTGATCCGAAAACTGTTGAGGTAATTAGAACTTGTCACCGGCGACTTCTTGGAGAGGTTTTCGAACTTCGTAGGTCAAATAAGCAGTAATTGTTGCAGGTAGTTTCAACACTTCTAACTGGTTACCGGTGACAAATATATCATCTGATAGTCTCAGCACGCTGAGAGACCTAGTTGGAGTACTACGACGGTAACTGCTGGGAGAATTTTCCAGAAAGGATTATTAAAGTCCCGTATTCTCCATCGATAGGAGTCGGCAGGGTACAGAGAGTAAGCGAGTGCATTTTGTTTACTCGCTAATATCCGCTGAAAGTCGGGTCTCCGTGACAACACAGAAGTGAGGATTCTCATTCTAAGCCAACTGAGGGGTTTCCGGAGGTTTATCAAATAAGCTGAGGCAGCTCCACCATGCCCATATGACAGCCATCCTCTCCACTGAATGTGTGAGAAAACATTTGATGAAACGCAAAAGGGAGGGAATGACTGACGCAGAAGCGGAGGGTGGCAGACTCACAGTATTCGTCTATATAAACCTGGTGAACATAAAAATACGCGCTTGGATGCGATAGGCGCATTATCACAATCTTCATTTTTTCTAACGTTTCCGTTGAAGGCGCGACCTACACATTGTATGTTACGATTAACGTCCTTTTGTCCAAATCCTTCGTTAGGGGTTTGCTATTCATCAAACCCAAAAAACATTCATGGGGTATTAAGCAAAAACATGATTTAGTCAGGAAGATCCTGGAATCTAAGAACGACAAAGTGACGAACAAAACGTGTTCCATGTGTTCGATTCACAGGCCAATTACAACATGATAAATATGAAAAGATTTGTTAGAGTGGGTGATAAAATCAGTCAATATGGGCTCCGGAATTCATATTTGCTAGCCGTTATGCAAACACCTTTCCGGGTTGCGAGCTTCACTGATTGTAGATCAGGGAGGGTTAAGTGTCCACATGAACTACTGGGTGCAGTGGTCAGGGTTGCGCGGTCGGGCAATAACGGCCTCAGCAACGGCCAACAGTCGGAATAGCAACATTCTAATTCGAGATCTTGGCAATTCGAAAACATGCTAATAGACATCTTTCAGACGAGCGACAACTGCGTTAGAAACCGCTTCAGTCATACCGCTGTTCAATCACTCGGGATGTTCACACAATTTATCAGACAATCATTTTGCAATGCGACCAACGTTTGGAGCTTGACATGAGCAAGCAAATGAGTACACACAACTGCTGGCTGTAAAACATCAAAATTTGTCTTTGAGTTATGACATGATAATGGGTGTCGGGAGGAAGATGTAGCACAACTTAGCGACAGGTTAGGTCACTCCAGCTTACGTTTTGAGATTTCTCGTGATAACTTGGGTCGGTGGACCCACCTTGCAAGAGAGACTACTGAACGCTAATTTTTTATCCCAAGAAAATGACACAAGTTTCAACTCTACACAATCAATCAAACCCACCATATGCAATGATAGTTGAGTGAGTCTAAGAAACACGCCGTCCATCACATTTACTAACCGTTTTTGCGACTCACTCTAGTTAATGTTTTGACGTTGATTGTATTGTAATCAATCAGTGGGTTAAATGCAGAAAACAGGTCTTGCTCGTTAATTTGTCGTTCTCATGACTTAGAACGAAAAACTTAAATGAATGCGAAAACGTGCATTAAGAGCCGATTAGGTTGGCGCTTTTCGAGTTGCAGAGAAAAACCCCAGCTGGCTATTCCGACTACAGCTTTTGGAGAAGAAGTAATCAGTAACCGGTAATGAAGAGGGTTGTTTGAATCACTCTCGCTCTGTCCCTGGTAATTTGCAGATGGCGGATGAAAAAAAGACGGTGAGGTTGACGCGCTGTGCCGGGAATGCCGACGGAGTAAACTACAAACTCGTGACTGTTGACTTAACCTGAGGCTGAGTCCGGCTTAATAGGTACCCTAGTTTCGACTACTGAGCGGGATTTCTCTCGTTCTTCCTAGGAACATTTGTGTGTAACACTCTTCGCACTAGCACGTGTGGAGTGTTTTCATTCAATACTTGGCCCGTCAGGTGACTTGAAAAATCCAAGCGACTTCTCGGAGCATTGGTGCAAAACATGCCAGCGGAAACCAGCTTAGTAAGGTTCGAAGGGAAACCTGCACTCGAAGATGACCGGTAGATCAAAAAGGCCGTTGTGTAGAACAGCCCTTATAAAACTGTCATTTTACCGACTATAGTTCGGTCTCTGCGGTTGGCAGAAGCCTCCTGTATATGTACTGTAGAGAGCGCCACTTTCAGATTTGCCGCAGCAAGTCCGTGAACAGCGAGAGCTAAATACTTGTTAGGGAGGTTAGCTCTATCGCCACATCCGACAGTGCTCTCCCGGACTTTCTGCACAGAAGATATTTGCATACTGTTTTAGTCAGTGTTGACTCTATAGCGGCTTTTGGGAGTATTGCGGTTTGCTGCGTCCACAACAGAGGCCGTGTCGGACACGCTGGCAAGCGAGCTGCGCGTGTTTATGCAGAGGGTTCGTGCGGTTAAGCGGGGTATTTGAATTGGTGAGTATGGCATACGGGAGCGCATTTTCTTTCGTACCCGCGAAACTCAAATTGGTATGGAATAATAATGCACTGACCTTGAAATGCTATTTTCTCATTGGGCAATGGGCTATCCCAGAGGGGTTGGAGAAAAGCACAAATAAATACAATTATATGCACATGTAAGTGTACACACGAGTATGTATATATACGTATGTGTGTGTAAAAAATGTGTATATTATTGAATATGTATATATAAGTATATATATACTTATATACATATATTCGTATATTTTTGTGTATTTGTATAAATATAGATGAACACGTGTATATCTATAAAGAAACATAGATATATATGCATATATATACCTATATGAACCTGTACACGCATGTGCACAAAAATGTGTACAACGTGATGTATGTATATATCGCGCTTTACACATACAGATACATATATTTCAGAATGATATATATATGTATATATATAAACATATATATATCTCATTCTTACGCAAATACGCAAATACTTATATTGCTATGTATATATATATGTACATATTATTACATATATATACATGTATATATATACGTATATATATCTACATATTTCTGTTGATATATATTAATGTATATATACAAATACGCAATTACTTATATTTATATATATGTACATATTATTATTACATATGTATATGTTATAAAAATACGTACATTTATATGTATAAATATAAATATATACGTATTTGTATAAATTCATGAATATATTTTAACGGAAATATGTATATATATACGTATATATGTGTATGTACATATACTTACATATATATGTATATACAAATTTGTATATTTAGCTTATGCTAAAAATACATATATATATATGTATATGAATATAAATATATAACCATACATATTTCTATATATACATATACATTTGTATAGAAATGTGTAAGGATATATATGTATTTATATACACATGTATAGTCATACATGTTGATATACACATACCTGAATGCATATATATATACCTATCTGTATACATGTATTCAGACAGCTATATATATATATCACGTTGCCCTCATATATTTGCGCATGCATGTACACTTGGATATAGATATCTATATTTTTATATGTTTATATACACATCGACTAACGGCAATAACCACTGCAAAACAAAAACATGAGCATAGCTCGTGAAATCATGTCGTGGGTGGCCCTGAATAGGGCCGTGGGTTCTTTCAGATCACGCTCGAGAGCACCGTTTCTTCATAATTCTGCCGGATGGTCAAGTGTTGTCCACGTTGTCGCAGTCTGCGCAGGTGTAGACGAGTTCAGACTCGTGGTAGGTGACACAGTAGTGGTGATACCAACCGGAGCATGGACTGCACTGTACCCAGTGCACGGTTTCGTCCTCCAGGTCCACGGGATCCTCCTTTTCGAAGCAAATTTGGCAAACGTTGCTGTCTGCAGGCTTGGAGGCACGCTGCTTTTCAAAAGTCAGGAAAACTTGTTTCGGACTGCTTTGGCGTACCCTTAGCAACTCGTCTAATACGAGCTGTCTCCATGGGATCACCAATGACGTAAATCTGCGGCATATGATGGTCAATCACACGACTTTCAAGTCTACACTTCCTGCACGTGTTAGATACAAACGGCGGTTCAATTGAGGCAGCGGGCATAAGGCTTAACTCATCAGACATGCGTGCAGTCTTACTAGTGGACGGCGTCTGTGTAGCACACCATGGGGCATGGGTTGTAGGGAAGATGCTGCATGTAGTGATGTTTGAGTTGACTACCAAGCTTTTTCTGACCAGCAGAACCCGTTTTCTACCAACCCCTTCGGGGGCAACAACCACCAAGTTCCCGCAAACAAACTGGTAAGGGGTCTGTCAATCAAACGAAACACAGCAACAATATGACCACAGGGAATCGTCCACTGGGGTGTGAAGCAGCAGTCACATTTGGTTTCCCCTACAATGTCAACGTGGAAAATGCGCTTTTTGCTGCAGGGCAATTTTCATGTGTCTTTCGCAGACGCAACGTTTACTATCTTGGTGCCGTTGTAATGCCTGAGGAAAACAACCCTGGCATATTGCGACAACGGTTCCAGAATGACTGACAGAAATTCCCGGCCTACAGTCTGCTCAAACAACCTCACGCGCTCGGTGTTCAGCCTACACTGGTGTTCATCAAACACACAGTTACAACGTTCTACAATATGCTGAAAAAATGCATACACACTGGATCGTTTCGACACAGGACATTTGATGTGCTTGTTTTCGTTCTCAACACGGTTGGTCGTAAGATTACCGAACAAAACCGTGGACTCAAGTTCATGAGAGGCCCAACCCTCTTTATAAGGCAGCCAAGTACTCGAAAGATACTGGTATGCCTCATTACTGACAGACTTCACAGCCTGCAGCAAACTGCTAAATTGACCCCTGCTCTCAGTGAACACCATATTGCGGGTCCACTGGTAAATACGGTTCTTCTGATAATCGCTTATGCCAACCAACTGGCGGAAACG
>QNGE01001330.1:14912-35244 GCA_008508345.1 Paragonimus westermani | reverse complement strand
AATGAGTTCAGTGATCTCGACCTGTCTCGGAAGTCCTAATCGCGGGGTTATCGATTGGAGTTAACAGGACAGCTACTGTGTCTCCTCTCGAGACGATCAAGCAACCTGATCATTGCTCACAATCGAGAGTGGTCGAGCTTTCGGATTTGATGATTCGGTCGTGCATATTGTGAGGTCAATGGCGCAGTGGTCAGCACGGTTGCCCCAGGATTGGAATGAACGAAGTTCAAATCCCAGCCGTGGCAAGGATATGCACTACTGACGAGCTCTAATGAGAGCGAAGCTGGAGTCTAGTGTTTCTTTTCGAAAGAGGCTGGCTGGAAAGTCTATCTGAATGCGAAGGCTGCAATCAAATGTGAGTGATAGTCAACTTGAAAATGGTCATTTTGCCAACCTGTTAATTTGTTGCATGATCATTAGTCACGATTTGAGTTCTTACCTTTTAATGTGATAAATTTGTTTTCAGTTCTCAAGTGTGTCTGTTCCACCTAACTTTCGTATGCAGGTTGGTTTTGGGGTTTTATGAGACGAGGCGGCTTCACCTGTTGTGTTATGTGAACTGCTAGTCATGTTGATGGACAGGCAGTTATTCCACCCATCTAGACCATGTTTTTGTTCACTTAGTTTTTTCATCTACATCATCCACATTCAATATGTTGCAGTATTCTGTTCCTCTCCGACCTGAACCTAAGTCTTCTGATTTACAGGTTTGTATCGTCGGCCCTTGGATACCAGTTTGTATACTGAGTACATCAAATCTCCGAGTGCGTTTACCCAGTTGTGCCAAGAGGTATGTTTCTACAATAGGTTAACTTTGAAACACCCTTAGAATGGGGCTCATTATACATTTGCATCATTCAAAGTATCAGAAACCGAATCCGTTGCCCAACGGCTGTTGAATGTTTTAGTTCTTGGCTACTTCCGATTGACTACAACTAAACCCACTACTGGGGCTCGAGCTGTTTTGTGGGAACTATCTTAACTCTTAGTCACCCGGTTACGGGCTGTACACAGTTTATCTCTCGTATCTGAGCCTATGTAGCGTGATAGCTTCAAAATGTACGCCTAGCCCACTGTATTATCCCATGCTGCAAACGACTTGTGGGGTGATGTCTTCATGCGCAACTGATATACTGGTTACCGTTTTCAAGCATGTATTTTGTATACCTTCCGACCTAGAGTAATGTTGCGGCTCTTTTATTCATTTATGTCGATGCATTGTCAATTATGTTGGATCGGTTCAGTGGTGAACTCGAGATAACATTTTGATTGAAGACACGAATGTAGTGGCTCGGCCATTACATGCATAGCCCACAGTTACTCCTCGCAGGAATCTTTGGAGGTTGCTGTTAGTCCTGACATTGTTTCACGAAGTGGCAAAGTAATAAGTGTAAATATGTAAAGGAGAACGGAGAAGAAAAAAGGTGGAAGGTAAAACCATGAAGCTTCAGAAAAGGGAGAAGAGCCAACAAACTTGTGGACAGAGTTTCGCCATTGACTGCGGCACTGCCTTGCTAAACAGGGTTTGTAAACAACGATGCGAATTTTCAGCTCTCCCAACCGGGCAGGATACAGTTACCGACCTAACTCTGTGGAACGGTCAAGGCTTTCTTAGTCTTGACCGCGTCACCTGTTGGCCGGCCTGTGACCTCTTCCAGAAGTCAGCAGCCACACTGGACAGTGTGTGACACGGCAGACTCACTGACGGCATACGACCTAATCAGTGAGGCCTGCATTTTCACCCCTTCGGTCGTCGGTGACGAATTCACACATCTTCAAAGTGTGCACTGACGGAGTGTCGCGTTGCCGCCAAAGTCAGTTTTGATACAGGCTGTATAAGGGTCGCATACAGAAACTCGATATCTATCTCCCGTATGAATTGGTCAGGTCTCTTATCCACAAGGCAATACTGGGCGCATATACATATTGTAAACTTTACCTTCAGTAGACAAATGGACGTCATGGTGACGCCACAAGTGTCGGAGGTTGGTAAATACTCAACGTGCTTTCGTTATAACACTGGGCTCCTCATCAGAAGTGTCACAGGCTGACGAGATGAAAATAATCAGATAGATGAAGCAATCAGCTGTGTCTAGTGGCCTACTACCAATAACAAAAGCAGGGCCAGTGCCCACTCCTTCTAACAATCTTTTACACTTTGAAAATGCAAAGTGCATTCCATACAAACTAACCGTATCAACTAGGCGATTCATTATGGGCTGCATGTTATCTGTAGAGGAGCTAAGTAAAGCGATGTCGCCCGCATACTTAACATCAGTCGGCTTACTGCTTGGTTGTAATTCTACTCCGGGAGTCTCCGGGTGCTGCTACCAAAAGATCGTCCGTCACGTAGTTGAAAAGGAAGTGAGAGATCAGTTAACGTTGTCAAACGCCACCCAAGATAGTTGTCTTTAAATTCGTACTCTGTACTCAGAGTGGGTTTACGACAAACTCAACAAATCGACATATTTCACTGGGACTTTTTTGCAATAGGAGTTGTCCCGGAGAGCATAACGGGCAACCCAGTCAGGAGCAGCCTTCAGGTTCAAAAATATCACGGCGGATGACCACGAATAGAGATACCGATGCTCAAATGAATGTGGAAATGTGAATATCCAACTCGCACACCTGGGACCGTGTAGGAAACTGATGTATGTGATGTGTTTCCGATTTTCATGTGTTTCAGAAGTCACCACATTGTAAGATCCGTGGTCAGTCTGGGTGTGATAAAGACAAGGCTACTATCAATACCGTTTTCATATGGCATCCGGGCACCTAGGGTGAAAGTGAGAATGACTGTTTATTAGCTTCAATCACCGGGCACCCTTGCAATCTTGCACACAGAACGTAGGAATGTGGGCAATGCAGACAACAATCTCTCACCTCCATCTTTGATAAGAGCTGAAGGAAGAGTGTCCAGATCTAGGACTTTACTGTCTGTGTTAGGATTCACAACCACGTTAAACGAGTAAATGACATCATAATGATGATGAGACATAGATAGGCAGTCACCCAATCGATTATGTGGGTAACTCGACTGGATCGTTAGGGCCGGGGTGAGAGAGAGAGGGACACGCACGCGTGCACAGGTAGATAGGTGACGTGCGCACAACAGTAGGCGCGGATGCCACATTCCTTCCCCCTTTAATTTGGCTTGTTTTCACTGGCTTGGAAACGTTCCACCGGTTTGTGCGTTCTGCAGGATCGGCGCCAACTTTCTTCGTGCGGTTGTTCTCGTGACGGGTTCTCTTCTCTAGGAGAGTCGTGGTTCGTTCCACAGATCGCGGCTGATTGTTCTGGCGTGTTGGATAGAAAGCGAAGACGCACATGGTCTTTGTGTCTTGTGATGATCCGGCCATCTGGTAGGGCGACTTCGGTGGTTTGGCTGTTTTCCGGTCTGTCTTGTCCGGGTTTCCATTCTTCTTCATGAGGTAGTTTTACGTAGACTAGATCATTCACACTTAGATCGCGATCGTGTGATCTCCGATCGTACAATATTTTCGCTTTTTCCTGTCTCTCTTCACTTTTGGGACGGGCATTTGGGAAAAGTAAGTTCAAACGTAACTTCCGGCTAAACATCAGTTCGGCTGGACTTCTCCCGATAGTTTCAATTGGGGTCGTCCGATATGCGAAAGTAAATTTTTCCAGCTTTGTTTTCATCGGCCCCGGAAACTGTTTCTTTGGTCCATTTTTGACCGTTTGCACTGCACGTTCCGCTAGCCCATTGGACGCTGGATGATAAGGTGCCGTCCTCACTTGCCGATTCACATTGTTTGCCATAAATTCCTGAAATTCCTTGCTGGTAAGGTTGGTGTCATTATCAGATACAATAGTCTGAGGAATACCGAATCTGCTGGAGCAATTCCGTAGACATGAAACGGTGATTTCTGATGTAGCATTTGTTACTGAGTAAACTTCAATCCACTTCGAATAAGCATCGATAAGTAGTAAACACATCTGCTCCGTTGGACCAACATAGTCTATGTAAACACGCTCCCAAGGTTTATCCGGCCATCTCCAAGGGCTCAGTGGAACAGGAGGAGCATTCCTTTGAGTAGCTTGGCGTGTTTCACAGCCACGAATCAGTTCTTCTACACCCCCGTCGAGGTTCGGCCACCATACGGAATTTCTAGCTAAGGCTTTCATACGACTGACACCTGGATGACCGTCGTGTAACTCATTGAGGATATTTCTTCGAAACTGGGACGGAATAATGATCCTTGAACCCCAAAGTAAGCAACTGTCTTCCAAGCTAAGCTCCATACGGCGACTGAAATAGGATGCTAGTTGGTCATCGCTACTCGTTGGTCAGCCCTAAGAAACAAATCGTTGAACTTTGGACAAATGGAAATCCTGTTCTGTTCCTCGAGTAATCTCTTTACTGGATACAGGATGCTTGTTCGGGTACTGCATCAAATTAATTAGTTCAGTAGGTTTAC
This sequence comes from Paragonimus westermani, assembly GCA_008508345.1. Classification (NCBI taxonomy): domain Eukaryota; kingdom Metazoa; phylum Platyhelminthes; class Trematoda; order Plagiorchiida; family Troglotrematidae; genus Paragonimus; species Paragonimus westermani. The sequence goes on along the minus strand of QNGE01001330.1, from coordinate 30,805 downwards.
ACGGATTTTCCGGAGTGTCGCTCAAGAGCATTCGACTGAGAGCATCCGCCACCTGATTTGATTTACCCGGAATACGGGAAATCTTGTAATTATAAGCCGACAGAAGTGACCAGCGTTGCCTTCGCGGCGACGCCATCTGATTGATTCCTTTCGTTTCTCCTAGGAGAGACACCAGAGGCTTATGGTCCGTGTATATATCGAACGTTCTCCAAATATATTGGTGAAACCTTTTCACTGCAAAGATTGCAGTTAGAGCCTCTTTGTCTAACTGTGCGTAGTTCTTTTCAGCTGGGACTGAACTGCGAGAAGCAAACGTGATTGGCTTCTCAGTTGACTTATCCATCCTGTGATTTAGTACAACTCGGACACCTGGTGGAGAGACGTCACAACAAATAGCTATGGGCTTATCTGGGTCGTAATGAACCAATAAGTTAGATTGGTTTATATCCTTCTCTATAGTGTCAGATGCCAATTGTTCCTTAGATGCCCGGTGCCGTCGAACTTCTTTTCTCAATAAATTGTATAAGGGTGCCAAGACAGTTGGTATTTTTGGAATGAAACGACTGTAATGAGTAAGCATACGAATGAAGGATTGTAACTGACCCACCTTTCGGGGAACTGGGACCTCTCAAATCGGGCTGATTTTTTCCCGTACTGGATGGAATCCATACTTGTCCAACCGAAAACCGAGATACTGAACATCATCGGCAAGGAATGCACATTTTCATCTTTTTAGCTTCAGGCCATTTTCATGTAAACACCGTAATACCAACTCAAGTGCTTCCAAATGTTCCTTATCCGAACGTCCGGAAACAAGAATGTCATCCAAATAAGCACACACGCCGGGAATATCTTTCATTAATACGTTGGAAAATTGCTGGAGCAAAATGAATGCTGAACGACAAGAGGTTATACTGAAATAATCCCATGTGTGTATTGATTGTTGTAAATTTCCTTGACTCTTGGACAAGTTCGATTTGTGAATATGCATGACTCAAGTCCAGTTTGGAAAACTTCTCACCACGGCACAGTGTAGCATATAGATCCTCTGTTTTTTGGAATGGGATAATGTGTCGTGGTAGTGGCCTGGTACACTGTCAATTTGTAATATCCGCATATTCGAACGGAACCATCTGGTTTGTGCACTGGCACACTAGGGGCACTCTACGTTGAATGTCAGACAGGAATGATTATTCCCTGTTTCTGCAGACGTTCGACTTCAGACTCGACTTTTGGGCGGATAGAGAATGCCAGTGTACGAGCTTTATACAATTTAGCAGGAGTATCCTGCTCCATTATAATAGTGGCCTGAAAATCCTTCGTCGATTACAGACGAGAATTTCTGCAGTAGTGTCGGACAGACAACAGTAGATCTGGCATGAGTTTAAGCCAATTTCGACCCAACAGATTTGGGCTCTCGTTGTTTACGATGTATGCAGATAAATTGAGCGTTTTTGTTCCATGTTTTACTTCCGCATTGTACGTACCCATGACATCGATCGCCCCTCCTGTATAGGATCGCAATGTGGCAACAGTTGGAGCCAACGGAAGTGATTTTGGTAGTATACGCCTGTTAATAAGTGTCACGAAAGCTCCTGTGTCGATCTCCAGGCAAACGTTGCGGCCTTCCACGTTCAAATCTACTGTATAAAGGGGTACTCCCGCAGGAAACGTGGCCGAGGTGTGTGAAATCAAGTAGGAAATGGATTCTTCACGATCTTCAATCGATCGTACAGCCCGAATCTTAGAGTGGAAATCGGAAAACTGTGCTTGTTTCGAACGACATATGCGCGCAATGTGGCGAATTTTCCCACAACTATGGCATGTCTACTGTTTGTGACGACAATCCGTGACAACCTCATGTTTATCATCACAACGATAGCACGTAATTGTACGAATAGGACTCTCATTACATTTGAGCGGAGACGTATGCCGTGCAATCAATTGTACATTATCTGGGGCCAAAGACGGCTGGCATGATATGAGCTGTTCTGCTGTGTTCTCCCGTTGCCTCGCAATAGTACATGCCCGATCCCAAGTTAGTTTCGACTCTTCTTCGGACAACAGTCGCTCTCTGGTTTTCATGTCCTGGACTCCCACTAGTAAACATTGAATCGCCATAACTTCTTCAAATTTTGTGGGTACAGGTTCATTACAACCACACTCAGGAATAGCTTGCCAGATACGAGCGATAAAATCAACATTTCTCCCCCATTATTGACGAAGTTTGTGGAACTTCATGCGGGCTGTGAACACGTGTTGGCGTTCTGTCATATACACGAAGTGCGTCGAAATGACTTTGTCCCTCAGATCCCAGATACTGTCTGAGCAATTTAATCTTTTGTGATTCCGTAAGGCGAATGTTGGGATTTATTGCTATGAGTAGTTCAAGATAATCCTCAATCGATCATTTCCAGCACGTCCACACTGATAATGACGGTTTTGAACCAGCATCCTTCCGAAAGTAATCCACGGGAGTGGATGAAGTATTCATGGCTTTCGGATAAACTGTTTAGTTCCCGTTCGCCAAATGTTACAATTTAGAACCACGTTAAACTGCGAGCCCTGACACGTAGTCAGCCCAGAGTAGAATAAGAGCACGTGACGGCAATAGCACGTAGCGTTATCGAACATGAGTGAATGACATCATAATAATGATGAGACATAGATAGGCAGTCACCCAACCGATTGTGTGGGTAACAATCTGTGATTAGGTTAGCCTCCAAAGCCACTTCGTATTTTGACGGATGAGCCTCGGCAATCCTCACCACCCACACCTAGGTGGGTTTGCTCAGACCAGTTGGATTGTTTCAAAAAGTGCTCGGTCCATCTTTCAAGTTATCGCGCATAGCTGTATGTAATCTGCGTACATCACGTCGACTGCCATTATAAACACGATCTTGGAAAATCACCTATTTCCCGGTAATAATGCATCCTTCATCTCTTTGATTGGCTCGGAGAAGTGAGCCTGACGGTTCTTACGCAGACTTTACCTGTTTATCTCTCAGTTCACACCGGCATTTGTTATATACGGAGTCAGGAGAGGTGGTCAGTCGAAGTCTACTCGTAAATTCCGACTACTCAGTAGAGGTACACTCTGTCATATCTGCTTCTTCGGAATAGACCTCTTTACAAAGAGTTTGCCTCACCATTGGGATTTCTACTCATTGCTCACTCTCGTCAGTCTGCCGTTGTGAAGCGACAGTTTCACCGTCAGTACTGTTTGATGTGTTCCTCGTACCCTCGTTACTCAATATACAGTTTAACAGACATTCCGAACAAACGATAAGTGGAGCCATTGAGATGCACACAGTTGAAGCAGTCGGTCACCGTTATCAATGTTTCGCGCCTGGACACCAAACGTGCCACTTAGCCGATTGTCTTCTGCAGTAATGACCAAGTTTTGTTTTTAATATCAGTAGTGTACGCCATTGCCCAAATGTAGGTTGCTATATAAGACTGATGAGGTTATCGTAGCAGGTATCTTTGCATTTGTCTTCTGGAGTATATGCAGATATGGCTACATATTTCCGATCCGTGGCAACAATCTTTGTCTGAGGTACTCAATCTGACGGCACACAGTCGTCCGTTCATTGGGATCCACTAGAGTAGGCTCTGTTCTGCGTTGGGGCTCAGCGTTGTTACCCCAGCTGGACTGTGAAGTTTGGTATCATCGTCACCAAGACTCATGAGGAAGGACCGCTGACCCATAGCACTGCTTATGAGTAAATTCAAATGAGGGACAATGCTAACATCCTAAGGGCAGGTTTCGGAGACTGTTGTGTCGGAGAGTAGTAACACGTCGACCGAATGTTCCAAACCCCGATCGATTGTACACGGTCCACAAATGACGACAGGGCAAAATAAGACAACGGAGAAGACGAAGACAACAATCTACCAGTAGCAGCGCATTCATTCACCCCGAAACTTCGGTGCGAAAGGAACAGTGAAATTCGGTTACATTTGCGCAAAATTGCGATCCTCAGTGCTACATGAGGGCGAGAACAATTATTCAAATGAACATGAAGTTGACATCTCGATTGACCTAAGGTACGTCAGAGATGACTTCAGGTTCCTGTTCATAGGTCTAGGTTCTCCCTATCCCTGACAGATAACGCACTTCCGACACCTGACTTGACAGTGCTCGTCAAAATGGATTGCTGATTTAGTTGTTGAGGAGCACGGTCGTTAACAGCTTCGACTTTTACTGGTTTTCTTGGTCTAAAGAGATGGTGATCGTCGAAAAAGAGGGAAGACGATGACAATGAGTGAACTTGTCCCTCTTGGTCTTCTGATATTCTTCAGTTTTATTTCTATTCAGTACATAAAAAACCATTAGTAGCAAACCCGCCGTAATGACAAGGAAAAGTAGTGTGTAAGATGGAGGAGGAAACAGATGTAGAGAGGGGAGGGAAAGGAATTACAACGATGTACACAGGGATTCATAGCAAGTGCGCCCGTGATTTCTGTTCGTTGCCCTACCAGGTAGCGTCCCAAACCGAACGACTGGAGCGGTTTCCAATATTGGAGAAAGTTCAGCCAATGAGAGCTCGCATATAGGCTGCTGCGAACAGAATTGTGGTTGGTCAGCGCCACCTAATCAAAGTCGTTTGGATACCTATCTGGTTCAAACGACCGAATTGCTCGATGCAAGTTCGTGAAAAGCATCGACAAACTGGTCAGTGAAAACGCATGAACACCTGTCGCCCAATATCATTCGTAAATGCTTTTGTTCCTCTATAAAAGAGGTGTTGTTTTTTAATGAACGGAAATTGCTTAGCGTTGTTCAGACTATTGTAGTTCTGGTTTTCTTGACTGGCTACCTCAGTACTTAACATTCAGTGTCCCTCGGACCTCGGTCAGGAATCCGGAAGCACCCTACTGAATCAAACTTCAGAATGGGTGTCTTCTCACCCTGAATCCACGCCAGGCACTGAACTCCAGACTGCCACTTTCAGCCTAACCCACCGCTGGTAAACAAGGCACGATGTGGCAGACGGTGAGTTGCCTTTCACAAGATGTGACCAAGTCAATGAGCCCTGTGAGACGCGATCAGTGTGCTTAAGGACCGGCAAAGTTTATCTGTTGCGAGGATACGTCGACGTACTTCAACATTGCTGACACGGTGTTCCCACCAAACGACGCTACAGTTTTAGAGACGCCGATGGTCGAAAACAGACTGCGAGCATCTGCGCGAACGAACCGGATTTCGCATAGTCCTGCGACTCTTGCAACTGCGCCTTGCACTCAGTAGGTTCGTAGTCCGTAACAAAGTGACGAACTGAAGCTTCTAGTCTGTCTATGATGTTCTGGGCTGCCTGTGAGCCTTCATATATTAGGGCGATGTCGTCTGCGTACTGTAGGTCTCGAAGTCGAGTACCTGGGATAGCACACCATTGTAATCGTAGTATGTCAGGGCAGATGCTAGAACCTGGTTTGCTGCACAGTTCTTTTTCTGCCGAAGACATGCACGCCATGCTGGACAAGGTTAGTGATCGGGCTGGTTTGTGTGGAATGCGCTTCGCATCTTCGAAGTGTAATGTGCTGCTTAGGACAGGGGCATTTTCACCCTTACTTTGTTGTTTCACACACTTGGGTGGCACTATTTCTTCAGCTTGCGATAGTGTTGATAGGATACCATCGAAGTTAGCAAAGGCATGAGTTGCTTTTGTCATCCCGCATCATTTGTGGCGTCGAAGAGACGTTCGGTTTTCGCTGAAAGGAAGGATATATAATGCTTGCGTATGTTCTGTTTTACTCTATGGTTTTGGAACGTGGTCTGTTCGTAGTGATGATATAAGCGGACTTGCTGTGTTTGACCATTGATTTCTTCGCCAGTTAGCCTACACAAATTGTACTGATCGGGTGAGGTATGTGGCCGTTCGCCGGGGCGTATTCCGGAATGCTCGAAATGCGTGGTCAGTTAATCAGCTACCCACATTGTACTGCCTGCGATGGTTGGTTCATGTACTTCGTATGCCAGTTGAGCGTTTATCGTACTGAGCATTATATACAGAGATGATCAACAACTGGGTGAAACCAATTGGTGGTCGAGCAACAACATGATCACGAAATATGAAGACCCTGACTGCCGTATTGAGCAAAGTAGGTAGATGTCGCCTGCCTGGCTGAAGTTCCCGTGATCACTCAAGTCGTTGGTTAAACACACTATCCGAGATGGTGGTGTGCCGCATTCAATGGCATACCTGCATCTATACCATTTCTGGTTCTTCCGACCATCAGTGGCGTCTTGTAGGATACTCTACGTCACTGTTGTGTTGAGTAGCGACCCTAGGCACATTATCTTCCAGCCAGGCTCTTGGGTGTCATGTTGATGATTGCAAAGTCTAGTAGGAAGGGGAGGTGATATGTGTGTGAAGTACATGAGCCCTTTTTGAAAATGAGAATGTGAGCGAAACTCAGTCACCTGGAAAATGTTCACTGACCCAATGTTTGTGGAGCAAAGCTATCAGCTCTCTAATTAGAGCTGGACCTCCATCCCCAAAAAGAGCAGGGGGAGCTCGTCTGGGCCTGGTATGTTTTTACGTTTTAGAAACCTGATCTCAAGAGAGACTTCTGGTTCCAAGGACGGAGAACGTCATTTTTTCGTTGTGTTGTGGGTTTTTCCTTGGGGAACCCCTCTGGGAACAGTGACTCAACTATCTGACTCGTTTGGTAATGTTGGCTTGCCTAGTCCGAGAGCGCAGCGGGTTACGCGACAGTCCTTGGTTGTGATCACTGCTGAGTACATTGAGGGCTGCATCAGGCTTTTGAATGACACCGAATGTTTTGCGTCCGTATTAGATAATACACCGGCGCTGGCCATGTTGACACTCAAATTTCAGAGGCGTCTCGATTAGCGTACAAACCGCGGTGGTTTAAACCGAATAGAAGCATCGAATTACCGCCATGGCTCAGAGCTCTTCGGTGCTGTTTCACAAAGTATTCGGAAAAGTGAACTTTTAGCAACATGATTAGCGACCAGAGGAAAGATGGAAGAAGATAGTAACATTTTTACTAAAAGTTCACTGCCTCTTCATTGCATGATGTAGTACATTCGAAATTGTTACGTGCGATCAGAATTAAAAAGTTTTGATCTCTCGCAGCGTCTGTACTGCCCGACCTACCAATTTCCGTACTTTCTAAGGATGTTCGCTCTAGTGACGAAGCAGTGTTTACAGCCGGCGAAACATCACTTTTTTGCTTGGGTTCATTTTGAACATTTCATTAGCCCTATCTCTTTTTTCTTTTATATCCCGTACTTAATTCACCACCCTTATACACTATAGTCGGCTTCTGTTCTGTGCTACTAGGAGTTGTGAAACTCACAAAGAGTGGCGCCACTCTGAACACGTTTTGTTCTATTTCCGTCCTGTTTTCAGATATCTACCGTTGGCCCGCTTTTTGCCATAGCTCTGCTCGCTTCATTTTCGGTCGTAGTAGGTTTGGTAAGTCTCGCAGGTTTATGTTCAGGTTTTGAGACAACAACGCTTACGTCAAGCGACAGCTTCTGCTACGTCTCGAACCCAATATTCCCCGTTATACCGTTCCATTTTAACAAGTACACTACTTTCCAAAAAAATGTATATTGAAACAACCCAGGCGCTGCTCACTCCTTTTTTTGTAACTGTCATTTCCCTCATTAGATCTGTCTTCTTCGCTCGTCATTTACTGTCAGATAAAACGCTGTCATTATCATTTGAGCATCTTCAGTATTGTGGTAACGGGGTATCCGTCATCCTATTCTGTTTCTTAAAAATTTCGGCAACCCATTGTTTTACTTTGTTCTCCCGACAACTCGCTGACAAATTTTCACCTCCGTTTTCCGCTGGGCACCATTTAAACCTTGAGGTTCAACAGTGATTCTTCCTAATCAAAAGTGTGCCCAACTGACCCTCAGACACCTAGCTTGTCCAACGTGATGGACTGCCACACAAAATCATCACTGGTTGACGTTTTGAGATTCAGCAAAGCTTTCTCCATCAGGCAGCTGACTGGTTACTTAGTCATTCCACCACCCAGACATATGCTGGAATATTGCTACTTTTTTATTTAGTCAACGGTCGTAGTATTTTTGGAACTGAAGACTGCTTTTGATCCGGTTGCCGGTTTGCTCCCCGAATCTGTCTTCGTCGCACAAGACTCCCGGTGGAATATGTCAGTTGATTTATACTGATGTGCGTCCGCTCTGAGTGAGGAGTTTGCATTTATGGGCAGCTATCTCAAGCGTTTTATAAGGTTGTCTGATCTCTTCCTTTTCAACTACGACGTTGTAAAAAGCACTCGAAGGTTCGCATGATCTCGTATTGAAGGTTCCACTAAGGTTGTTGGTCGGTTGGTGTGGTGTGTGCGGCCAACTTTAGGTGACCCTTATGCGAAGAGCCCGCGTAGTATGTTTAACCGGCTGGCCTCGTCTCTGCCTTTGTACCTTCAAAGTGTAGTACCTATACAAGGTTCGCTTAACACTGCCCCCACTTTTTACTGCAAACAGGTTGCACGAGACTGTTGATCACGTCACCTACCCGAATTATATAATCTCATCGCTGTCAAACTTTGCTGACGAGGTGTTCCCGATTGTAGCAAAGGCACCTAGCGCATTCGCCAGCCGTCCTCATTCGTCCAGTCGTTGATTCACGACATAGGTTGCAGCGCATGTGTGCGTTCTGTTTTGTCCTATGTACTAAATACCTAGCCTGTGTATGTGGAAGTTGGATGTATACTCTGGACGTTTGACCACCGTTGTCTCCGTCATTTAGACCCCATTGGGTGTGCTGATTGTGTGATGGGCACATCAGTCCGTCAGCGCGTATTTGAGGAATGTGCAAGTTAACAGTCGGTAATAAAGACTGTGAAAATGCGCAGTCCTCCCTGTTTGGTTCACACTCCGCATGCTCACTGCACACTTTTCAGTGTATCTGCTGACGGTCAGTACATACCGGAAATCCACCAAGCGATGCGGTAACCGCAGCCTGTGGAATCCCTTACCTTCTAGCTGAATGTGGTTGCCGGGTGCCGTCTAATAATCTGTTTGAAGGCGCAGTCTCATTTGTTTCTGAAACACTTATGTTACTGGACATTTTAAGCATCATACGCGAAGAATCATTTTCGGCGACATCTTTTTGACCAGTTTTCGTCACCATCCCCCTACTGGTATTTTTTTTTACCTGACATTCACAGGAAGTCTCATTTCTAAACTACATTTGGCCTAGTCGATGACAAACAGTGAGTACCCTTTTTAAGAAATATTTTCTCCGGATTAAGCCGATTATTGTCCTGTGACAGCTGAGGGCGATTTACGCTAAATGACCACTCATTATTTTCGTTGGAATTGATGAGGGGTAATTATGGTGTAAGTGTTTGATCTCCTAACAATCACTTCACATTGTGACTGTGAATTAATGTGATCGGCGGGTAGATGTAGCGCGTTAAGCTTGTCGCTTGCAGACATTATCCTAACAACGGCATGCGAAATGCACTTCTGAAAACTGCTTACAAATTCCCTGGAGCACTTCCGCTGGCCTCTTCTGTCACCGTTCAAAGGCGATACCTCCAGCAGAAACATAATCAAGAAGCTTGTAGCAATTACTCAAACCTATTTGGTACCTCAACTACTTGTTCTACTTACTTCCACATCGGTTGCCTCTACCCGAAAGGTATATGGTCGGTATACACTGCCACTGTCTGCGTTCAACCTTTTCGTTTGTTCCTGTGGAACGGACTACTATATGCCTCACAGCACGGCGGTCCTCCGAACGCTCTCGGTAGCATCACCCGATATGGTTAACTCTAGGGTGGGTGAAAGCCTTTTCATCTGCAGTTGCTGTGCAATGGTCGAATTACACCATTCGATCCACCTGGCCGATTCGTTCAATCCGATCTATCGACCTTGTGGAACGCCCCCGAATCCGGTCAAAACTCATTTACTGGCGGTCACGGAGGCGCTCGCAGCTCATTTACGCTTACTTCCGTTATACGCTCAGAAACTTCGGGTAAACAACATTGAGTTCCCGTTGCGGTGTATCCATAATGCGATGGCTTTTTGACTGACATGCTCATATTTTCACAAGTTTTAATTCTTTACGTCAAACCGTCATCTGTCTACCTCGCATTTCACACCAGTCGACTGCAGAATGTGCAAAATGTTCGATGTGATAGACGTCTAACTGACACCCTCAGTACATGGTCCAACCTTCCAAGTCTGTGTAAACGTCAGGACTGACTGAAATAAGTTGCTTAGCAGTCAATACTGGGTATCCGCTTCTCAACCTTTTCATTACTCGCTGGTACCACCCGATGCGAGCGATCGATGGCCAGGTTTCCTACCTTGAGCGAGCGTGTTTTGTTGCTGTAAAGTAATACAGCTCTTACTGTTACCTTATGTACGCGACCCTTAAGGGTCAGAGAGATACCCCTCTGTCGCCGCTTCCACTTTATTTTCTGTACCTTCGATGCCGCTTACTAAATGCACATACCTGTCAAGAACCTCCACATATTGGTTATCTAACATTAAATCCACATAACACAGTGTTATAGTAGCATTTTGCAGTTTGAGGCTGCAGAGCACATTCTGAAATGTTTGACAGAGTGTGAAATGGCTTCTGGCATTGTACGTGCTACTTGGAAATTGTCAGACATCCGTTATCAGCATGACCAAAATGGGTGAGTCTTCTACCAGGTAGAAGATCCACATCGCCATCTTACTGCTGTTTTTACTGAATTGGACATATGCTGACATTATTTTTCGGATTTTTTAACCTCCATCTTCTGACCGTTGCTGTGGATTTTGCAGACCATGCTTAGCGATTAGGTCTGATCGGGTTCATTGGTTGTTCATTTTGATATGAATCTTAATCTTTCACTGAGGAATTATGTCAAGTTTGTGCTATTGTTTAATCAGTGCTTTTGAATGGATGTGGATTAAATGTCGTATTCATCGAAACATTGTTACTGGCAGTCAACCGCTACTATGAGCAAGGATGCTAGCTCGTTATATATAATTTTGACTATAGTGGGTTTCGTATTGCTCTTTCGGGGCTGTTGTCTAGTGCTGACAGCCACTTCGTTGTCACTCTGCTAATCTTTCGTAACTTACAGGGGGAGCACATCTTAGGTGAAGTTCACTCCACTTAAAAGATTTCGGTTGCATAAGTGTCGTTCTATTTGTTGATTAGGTAGTTTATAATCAGTTTAAAAACCCATTACGATGGCAGTTTCCAACCCCGGAGCCACGTGATGTAAATACAAAACATGAGAGCAACTTTCTCAACATTCCCTATTTTGCGGCTGCACATTTGCTATTTTTTCTCTGTTGAGCTCATCCGGTTCTGTCGAAGAATATTTGTGCAGTCGCTCCTGTCTGCATGGGCGATTCGATTTGAAACACGTCAGTATTCCGGTCTATTAAATTATCTCAAAAGTATGTGACGTTGCGTTGGCTCTGTGTCCCGCCCATTGCTTTGTGTAATTCAATTCTAACCTTGATCACTTGTTTGGTGCAGGAGTTTGCTTAATTGGCGTCTTTTATCGACCGACTTTTGACTCCTTCATCGTCCAGCAGCCAGTTCACGTTGAGGCGCACTATCTGACTAGATGTTTCGTGGTTTGTTCTCATTAGTGGAAGCCGTTTTTCTAATTGCATTTGACCGTGACGCTCAATGAACAAATTTTATTCTTATATTCACGTGGTTTTGCACTGGTGTTGTTGTAACGTTAGTGTATCTAGTGGCTTTCAAGGTTATAGCATTCAGTTGCGCATGTCACACCACACGTTTTATGAACGTTTATCTCTCGTGTAACTGCGATTTAACAAGCCTACGTAAAATTTCAACGAATAAACCACATTTCTAATATTGTTACGCTTTTTTATAGAAATGTCAACATGGCCGGTGTTCGGTCTCTTAGATAGCTGGCTAAAACAGTCAGGTGCTCATGCGTTAGGATTTCTATCAATCTCACTTATTGTTTTTGTCAGTTTTGTTCTAGCAAATGGTGCCACTGTTGTCATCTGTTTCACTCTCTCAATCCATTTATTTTTTTTTCTGGTTAGAACTGCTTTATTTCCAGCTTGTCGAATGCCTTAGTTCGGTTGGATTTCGCTCACCAAATAGACTACATTCGTAGCCTCCCTAATTCGTCCAGCATTGTGCCACCAAACTCGGAGGACTACGCCTTACACTCGTTAATCGGTCATTCAGAGCCCGGTTTTAATCGAGCCACCGTCGGATCTCAGCCGAGCAGCACGTTTGTCTATTCAGAACGGACGCCCGGTCTTAGGATTTCCAGCACGGAACATCAGCCCTACATGCCAATGCACCATGTATCCGGTGGCGTTGCTTCTGGACAATTGTTGGTTCACAATTGATATTTTTAACCCACAGCCTGCTCCTCTGTTTCTCTGGCTGACTTTCAATTCAATTAACATTCTCCCAAGTTCTCGCTGTTAATGCCTACAAAATGTGTCAAACTGATGGAGGTTTCACGAGCTCACCTTTTTCGTAGCCTCTTCTGACGTTTCTCGAACGACTGATATTGTTATGTACACATTCACTTTTTCACTTTCATATCTTTTTTTACCCAACCGTATTTTGTTCCGTAAAGTTTTATGATGTCAAAAGCATATTCGCATCAAATTTGACACCATGGACACATTAGTTCGGTTACTGGGCTATCTTCACAGCTGCATATTAGAATGTGCTCTCTAGGTTTCACGCACTGCTTTTGTAGCCTTACAGCCTCGACTTCTAGCTGTTTGAAGGCTAGGGATATTTTGGATCCTCAGTTTAGGATTTTTACGCCGTTCAAGGACATTTTCTGCTCACCATTATCCACTAGTATACCTTAGCAGATGGTCATCCAGAATGTATTTCTTCTCAGTTTCGGCTTAAAGACGCCCTCAGTCTGACCTACACGATTTAAAGTCCTATAGTCACGTGTCGCACGCCTGTGTCCTTCAGTGCGCCAGCTTTTGAAAACGCGAAAGGATCACAAATCTGGAATTAAGCGTTCAAGATCGGTGTCGGTATGCTTAAATTTTCAGATGTATTTACCGTGAAGTGCACACCACCCAATCAGCTGTCACCAATTGGATTTATGATCGATTTCATCAACTTGGTACGGTGGCTCTGATGGCTCGTTTTTACATCTTCATGTCACGGATTTACTCCGAGGTGTTATGTAAATCTTTCCTCTCCTTTGATCGCCGTTTTATCGTCGTCGGTTCCGCTCTGTCTTCATGTACCTACTCGGCTTGGCTTTTTACTGGCATGTCTGGGGATTCTATTAGTCTCCATAAATTGAGATGCTTGGTTGTGGCGTGTGCCGCAACGCACATAAGAAATCCTGTCTGGATTACACATCGACTCCCCGGATCACGTTTTCGTAGCTGCGACGTACCTCTGCATCAGCTTATTTCGATTGTACACTGAGGCAGCATTCGAAGAACGGTACATCTACATCTGGATCACGTAATTTATCGCCTGTTCTACTGACGTTCCGCTTGATATCTACTGGTTCACTTCTAGTCTTTTTGAGGTCGCGTTAAACCCGAGACCACGCAAAGATTTTGACCCTCTTAGGCGTCCACCAGTTGTGTACACTCTGGTGGCAGTTGACACTTGAGAAGTATCTCGAGAATGTCTGTTGGTTCTCCTGATATTGCCAATGGCCCTTTGGAAGTGTTCAAAAGCACCCGCCTAATCTTGCGATTGGCAATGTCATTGTGGTCGATCTTGGTTAATGTCATTGAGGCTACAGAACTTGAGACAGAGACAGTGGTCTTTAAAACAGAGAGGTGTGTTAAAATGCGATAAAAGTTGTAGGTGTACTTGTCATAATAGTTTATGGCTATCCAGTGAATTGTCCATTTCGCTGCCAGGCTGAATGATTGTATGAGATCACGGCTGTGACTCAAATCAGAAAGGTGGCTTGGTAGCTTGTGCGCACGTCGATCACGAGCAAGTCAAAGCGCCCGGTTGATCATCTATGTCGTTCCTGCGTAGCTGCCTGTCAAGGCTCGTGTGATTTATGAGGATGTCCTTTGCGGAACTGTCAGAGGAACGATAGTGAGCAGTCTCTAGAACAGCCACGCGACTTGCAACCAGAGGACAGGGACGATACGAATCAGATAATCACGCTGTGTAAAGACTTATCCCAATCCCCTTTGTTACATTTGGCTGGCCAAGAACCGTAATGGTAGTGGGGAACTTTTTGTACTGCCTCGTCCGTCCGATAGGGGATCATTCGTGCATTCGCCAGTGATGTGACTTGTCAACAGTCATATCAACCGACGTAACTGCAGTCACAACCTTTTGATTGCTAGATCCGTGTGAGGTCCCACCAACGTGTACCTGATATTGGATTCAATTTATAGAGTTTCCCAGCGTTGAGAGCGGTTAGAAGTGCAAATTAGGATAGTCATCTTGTGCAACGGCTTTTACACAATAGACTGTTAAGCAGCTACCCTGCAGCGTTTGACGTAACTTCCTGCTTGCGCATCTTATCTTCAGTCCCCTTCGAATTGACTGGTTTCGTTCTGTAGACGCTAAAGTTTGATTTATATGCGCCACGGCATTTTCGGCGTTACGTGTGAAATTTTGTAATTGCTCCAATACCGTGACCAAAATGTCATCCAGATCAAAGTCAACATGGTCAGGTGAGGGCTCGAATATCAACTGTGGCTTGAACTCTTCAAAAGATTGCCAAAACTGAGTGAACCGATCCCAATCAGTACCTTCCACAATGAGTTGATTCAGAGACGCTGCATTGCCTGTTGGAAGACTAGTGACCCACCGTCAGCTGGTGTCGGAATTCATATTAGACGAATCATGATGTTGACTGCGATTGTTAATCCAGTACTCTGCTTATCCGATTTAACGTATTAAATGGTCGCTCTTTATTCGAATTTTGTATTTCGTTCGGATGCGACTCCACTGTGACATTCGGTCCTGTTGACAAGTCTGTACAACTGCATACGGACGCTAGACCTCCACGCGATCACACCTGTAACCACTCAACGGAATGATAGATGGCGGCACGAATGTAGACTATCACAATCAAACCTGTTCTTGTTTGACCGCATATAGAACAGTTTGTGGAACTGGTATTTATGGTTGAGAAGTGAAGTTCCCCCTCGTGCAGAGGAGCGCTTCCACCGTGATATTGTTGCAATCATAGGTATTCTTGCTTGTGTGTACGTATGCATGTGCATCGGATATCCGTAATCGGTATCATACTGGTGGCTACGATGTCGACCATGTAGTATGCGGAAGTTACAGTTGTTCTCCTAATCGGTTCAACCACACCGATACGCGAGAGCAGTTTGTGTTTCCAAAATACCAGCCATGAGTGTCTGAATGCGTGACTGGCCCTCATTGGCGAATAAACACGCAGTCATGTGCGGTTTACCTTGCCATTCAGTGCCTTGTGTCCTGCTGCTGTACTCTGGCATTTTGCTCACCTGTCCGGTCCACATTATCATGCAGAGGTTAGTGTGTCCTATTGAATGTGCCCATATAATATATTTATATACATGTATGTATAATATATATATATAATATATTATATATATCAAGTATTTTTGCGTGTCAGGTTTGTCTGTGCAATGTTGCTGTTCCTCTGTGAATATGCTGAATCTCTTGGAAACCGCTTGTGTGCTGCGGTGTGTTCATCCGAGGTAAGACGTTTTCGTTTTTCAGCCTTCTCTTGGTGGAGGTGCTGCCTGTGTACCTCTACCCGAAATTCGCATCGCTGGAGACACTGTGAATGGCCGCGGGGATTTTCGCTACTTGGGTAGCAACTTGTCGACAGATCTGTCCGTGGACCGCGAGTTGAGAGCGCGTGTGGCAAAGGCTAGCGCTGCTTTCGGACGTCTTGAAAGGCGTGTCTGGAAGAATCAC
>QNGE01001330.1:1842-14504 GCA_008508345.1 Paragonimus westermani | reverse complement strand
AAAGGCCCCACTGGCACACCTCCCGGTCTTATTCCTTCGGGTTTACACTGGATATGTGGTGTGTTGGTGGAACTGCAATTGGTGCAGCGCAAGCCAGTTGCAGTGATATATAAGCGCAGGCGTCCTTTGGCTTCGGTCACTGTGACAGGCTAATCCGAATCGGATGCCGCCAACCGCCAACCGTTCATCCGAGGTTGCGCCATTGTGCTTGTTATTGTTGATGTTTTTGTTTAAATTTTGACACTGCAGGTTCTGGTGTTCCGTGCGGGGTTGTTTGGGTTCGTGCGCTGTATGTGTGCCTGTACGCTTCAGCAGTATCTCAACTGTTTTTTTCGTTTGCTTGCTGACGCCCTCCTAGGATGGTTATTTGTCATAACGCAACGACTATTGTCTTCCCGTCGGATTCGTTCCGTGCCTCGACTGTCTTATATGTTGAGTATGATGCCCGTGTGTTGTGGTTTGGTTCGGCATGATGCCTGTTTTTGCCTGGTCTGACTGTGTGTGCATGTGTGATAGGATTGTCTGTGCAGTATTGTTCCTGCGAGTGTGTGCTGAATTTTTTGGATATGGCTGTCAATCCTCTCCTAAGTGGTTGATGCTGGTGCGTCTCCTTGTGTGTGTGCGTCGCTTGCTGCCTTGCGGTACAGGCTTTTAAGCCAGACTTTGGTTGAGGGCCCCAATTGCTCTCCTGCTCAGGTCTGGGCGTCTTGGCAATATACGAAGTCCATACAAACCATGGTCATACAAAAGAAACCAAATACCGTATTTCACCGGCCATCACACAGAATAAACTGGGTGGCCAGACACTCACCCGTATACTTTCTTTCCAACACGAATCCCCGAGCAGATAATGCTCAATCAGATCTCAGTGCCCTGAAGACCAACTTGAAACAGGCCCGGGGAAGCAAGACACTTTCCATTGGGGTATGGGGCGTGCGCACGCTGCTGGATCGATGCAGTGCCACAGAACGGCCGGAACGGCGCACCGCACTGATCACGGTGGAACTGCGTCGATGTGGAATCGACGTAGCAGCCTTGAGTGAGACAAGGCTTGCAGACCAAGGTAAGTTACGGGAGGTAGGTGCTGGATACACCTCCTACTTGGTAAATTACTCGGAAGACGGTGCTTGGGAGCATGTCTGTTTTGCAGTCGCTGATCGCATCAATGCTCTGATGATAGGCGAAATGCACGGCATCAGCCCTCGGATACTGTCTATGCTGCGACTCGGTCGAGGTAAGTGTGCTACATTTATTAGTGTTTACGATCCAACTTTGTATCACACTGATGACACAAAGGACCGGTTATATGATCAGCTGTCTACCACAATCCGCTCAGCGTCGGGGAATAACCGACTATTTGTTCTGGACGACTTGAACGCTCGAGTTAGGCGCGACTCGGTAGCTTGGCTGGGGGTCCTCAGATCCTACGACATCGGTTCAGCCAGCAAGGACGGTGATCGTCTGCTGCACTTGTGTGCTACCCACGTGCCGGCTATTACGAACACCCTTTTCCAGCTGGGTGCTTACGACATCACAACGTGGACTACTCCACGAAGCGGCCATCATCGTGTGTTCGATTACGTGATTTTGCGACAGCGCTACATTCGTGAAGTGCGCATCATGTGGGTGATGCGCGGCGATGAATGTAGCACAGATCGCAGGCTTGTCAGAATCAACTTGTTTATTCTTGTGCCTAAGTCTGTTTACTGTAGATCTTCCGGACAACGACAGAAGTTGGATATCAAACGGCTGGAGAACTCCGAGACGAATATTGCATTTCAACGTGCAGTAGCCGCTCGTCTATACAACGCTCCCGTACCGACTACCCACGAGGGTTTGTGGCAGCAACTTAAGAAACAGATCATGGCAGCATCCACTGAGACGATGGGTGTGGAGCGCAAGAAACACCGGGACTGGTTCGATGAAAACAACGTGATTATCTCCAGCTTGGTACAAGAGAAGAATGCCACTTCCACAATGGACCCAGTCAACGGAGCGAAGAAGGCTACATCTCGGAGTACCTGCCGTCAATTGGTCGAACGTGTTCGCGGAATTAAAAACAACTGGTAGAGGAAGGAGGGTAAGCAGATGCAGATCATCGGCAATAAATAGTTCTACGGTTCGCTTGGGGCGATCTTCTGTCCATCTATCAAATCTACTGAAACACCGGTAGACGTGGGCACAGGCTTTTCTTGCACTCAGCCGTGGGACGTCATGAAAGTGTGGCACAAACACATCGGTAGCCTACTGAACCGCCCTGCTACCATGGATTGGGTGACTGTGAACAGCCTGCCGCAACAGGACATCAAACATTCACTTGCTGTCGCCCCAGATTTGCTGGAGTTGCAGAGGGTAATTGGTCAACTGCGCAATAGGAAGGCTGCAGGTGAGGATGGACTGCCGGGCGATATCCTGAAGAATGGCGGACCGGCATTGTAACACGCTTTGATCCAGTTGGTTCAATCCATCTGGGTGCACGAGACGATGCCACAAGACTTCAAGAATGCCCTTATTGTACCCTTTTTCAAAGGTAAGGATAGCAAGCAGTACGCTGACAGCTATCGGCGCATCAGTCTTCTGAGCTGCGCAGGCAAGGCGCTTGCTAGAATCCTCATTAATCCACCGAATGCGAATGTTTTGGAAGTCAATGTTCCCGAGGAGCAGTGTGGATTCCGGGCGAGTCGAAGTACGAACGACCTGGTGTTCGCTGCTCGACAGCTTCAGAAGTGCTGGAAACGGAACCAGCCCCTGTATGC
Organism: Paragonimus westermani; assembly: GCA_008508345.1. Lineage (NCBI taxonomy): Eukaryota > Metazoa > Platyhelminthes > Trematoda > Plagiorchiida > Troglotrematidae > Paragonimus > Paragonimus westermani. Next base: position 11,748 of record QNGE01001330.1, on the reverse strand, counting down.
CCTGTCCGTGGATTTCACCAAGGTCTTCGATTCCATAAGTCGCGAGGTGCTGTGGATGGTGTTCGGTAAGTTCGGATGTCTAACTAAGTTCATCAGTAGGGTCAGATTGTTGCATGCGGGCATGAAGGCGGAGGTACAATCGTGTGGATCGATCTCCGGTGATTTTACTGGCGTGAAGCAGGGTTTTGTTTTAGCCCCAGCCTTGTTTAGCTTACATTCGATTGTCACGGTAACTATTGCTTTTCATGACTCTGGAGAAGATCCTGTTGAGGTAGAGTACCGGACGGGTGGCTGTTGAACATCCGACGTTTCGGCGCCCCATCCCGGCTACAGACCTCAACGATGCGCATGCTTCTGTTCGCAGATGGCAGCGTATTGCAGGCACACATTGAAGAACTGCACCGTCTGGCTACAGCCTTCGCGTCGGCAGCATCAGAGTTTGGATTGGACATCTACACAGGTAAGACGTTTTTCTTCTTTCAGCTTTCTCCTGGTGGAGGTGCTGCTTGTGTACCCCTAACCTAAATCCGCATCGTTGGAGACATTGTGAATAGCTCCGGGAGGTTTTGCTACTTGGGTAACAATTTGTCGACAGATTTGTCCGTGGACCGTGAGCTGAGAGCGCCTGTTGCGAAGGCTAGTGTTGCTTTCAGACGGCTTGAAAGACGTGTCTGGAAGGATGGCCACTAAGCTGTGCCTCTACTGTTCACTGATGCTGTCTATACTGCTGTACAGCAGTGAGACGTAGACATTGTATCAGCGGAACGTGAGCTGTCTGAACCACTTCCATGTGCAGTGTCCGAGGTGCATCTTGGGTATTCGGTGGTCAGACATGGTTGCAAACGTTGAGTTACTGCGGCGAGCAGACCTGGACAAGGTGGAAGCCCTGCCAATGCTGAATCAGCTTCGTTGGCTCGGTCACGTCCGTCGGATTGGCGATGACCGTATCCCGAAGCAGCTGTCGTACGGACAAGTGAAATCAGGAAAACGAACTCGTGGTACTCAGAAGTGGGGATAACAGGATGTTGTGCAGGTAATTCTCTCACGTTTCAACATCGATCTTAGGTGTTGATAAGACTTAGCGTTGAACCGGACGGCCTGGAGGAATACGGTCCGGATGGGCGTCCGAAAGGTCAACGAGCAGTTATTGCGCGGCCGAGTACGAAAGCGCGCGGTACGCAAGGGAACCGTCGTTGCCATACGTCGCGTTGACGTGACTATATGGTGTTGTGATGTGTGCTGGCCGTTTGGGATTAGTAGGTTACCAATGTACTCATGCTACACCGTCGGCGAAGAGACGACGAGCACGTTAGGCTCAGGCCAGGTAATTCATATCAGTGTATGCACTCTGCTTCTGTTAATGGCTGCATCGGCCAAGAGCCTGGTAGTTTGGAAATTAATCCGCTCCTCTTTTCAGAAACCTGGGTGTCTGCTATCTTGTACCCATTCATTTCTTCAGTCTTGTTGGTGTACTGTATGATGAATGGTCTGTGATTTTTCGTAGTTCATGGTGAATTTTGTTTTTCAGTCTTGTCTTCTCTGGGATGCACTTACCTGCACTCCTATACCGTAATGCTTTTTGTGTTACACTTCACATATCTTCTCTGTTTAAATCTTGTCATTGCAATTTCTGTCTGTTTATTCTTCGACAGACAAGGGTTCTCTTTTCCTGCTAACCAATCACTTGGCTAACCAGCATTGGCTGACTGGACACGAAGTCCTCACTCATACACCTCCCGGTCTTATTCCTTCGGGTTTACACTGGATATTTGGTGTGTGTGTGTGGAACCGTAATTGGTGTGGCGCATGCCAATTGCGATGGTTAAGCGCAGGCGTCCTTTGGCTTCAGTCACTGTGACAGGCTAATCCGAATCAGATGCCGCCAGCCATGTTGGTGTCATCAGTGCCGGTTATGTTATTCTGTTCCTGTCAGTCGTCGACTGAAAGCTCATGACTGAATTCGCCGACTATAGACAATTTACCACTACAAATGGTTAGTGCGGTGCTTTTCGTGATTTTGCATGGAGCATGTGACGTTGAGGAAGAGTTTATGACAACCTCCGATGACAAACGGATTGATGTGTTGTTCTTCTACCGTGGTGTATCTGTGGCGAATGTCGAGGTTGAACCTCAAGATAATCAGAGTGGATGTAGTTCTGGGCTTATCCTTCCTAATTCTGCGGACTGCTGTGACTTGTTGTGCGTCGTCTTGAGCCCACGTCGGTTGTTTTTCTATCAGCAGTGTCTTGAGTGGTCGGTCTCCCACGTAATGCCGTCGTTCGCACTACGATAATTCGATAGCACGTTTTAATCAGCCTTATCGGACTGCATCGTAGGAACTATGGATTGCTGCTTTGCAGACAGTTTTTCTGTTCTGTCAAAACGGTTGTTCGGTTCTGCCTGCATGGCATAGTGACTTCCCGTGGGGTGATATCTGTTTTCGTTATTTTTTCAAAGCTCAGTTCCGAAATCCGTAGCATTATATGATTAAGGGACAATTGAGTGAATCAGGTATCATCAATCCCAGCTTAAATCACCAGAACCTCATGACCACACCTTCGATGTAGTTTGCGGAGCTGTTGACTTCGCGATTTACCAGTTTAAGGCTTTTTAGTCCCCTACTGAAGACGGAACGATAGTCACTTCAGATTTGTGATTCCACATCTCCGAAGGTTCTTCATTAGGACGCATTTGGAAAGTCTTTGGTATTCCGATGATTCTAATTTTCCAGGTAGTAATAAGTTTCCAACCATTGTCATGCGTTTGCAGGTCGGCTATAAAATAATCAGTACTTTTATGACTAGGACGTGAAAGTTGCGATATTGCCTTGATATGATTCAGTTGACATGTGGGTAAAAGGCCAGGAGTCCACGTTTCCTGGGCAGGTAGTTATTCGTCTGTTGTCATTTCTGAAACGCGGTGATCATAATGCTGGTTTAACAATGTGCTTCATAAACACAGCATCAAGGTAGAAATAGTGTAAAAAGACAAAATACAATATGTTTTTGAGAAGTCATTTTGCAAAAACATCCTTGCTAACGTTAATCTTACCGCCTGTTTTTCAGCGTTGCAGTCATATTAGGCCTCAATTCACATTGTGATTCTATTCATGTGCTCTTGTTTACTCCATGCTCTGTTTCACTCTCTCATTCTCTTACGTGAGCTTTACCAGTGGCATGTTCTCCTACCTTAATCCTTCTTTTTTTTGCATTTCTTTATATTTAGCTCAATTTGTTCGACCGTTCGGCATGCAGTCGATATTGAACGCTCTAAGAGACGGGTTTGTGTATTCTGTCTCCTAACTTTTAGGAATTGGGTAGACTGTTAACGGCTGTGTTTGTTGGTTTAACAAACACCTTTTTCATATGTTTAGTGTCCTAGCTAGATCGATGGTTCACCAGACGCTTGATGCTCTAATAGACATTTGTTACTGGTCTACACTAACGGCGGACGTTACGGATATCACATGTGCGGCTCAGTGTCTCCGAGACTGCTTCACATCAATAGTCTCCGTAAGATCACACTATTCCGGGGATAATTATCAAGAATTTTTAGTTATTGTTTGTGTACAGCATTGCAGAACTGCAGCGAGTTTTTTTCACGGCTAACTGCACACGCTGCAGTGTATTTTCTTTATTCTCAATAAAAGAACAGTGGTTGGACATGGAGTTTTCGGTTCATATTAAAAAACGTTCATTTCACCGTTCTCAGTATTTCAAATATTGTTGAACTGTTTATTCCTACTGATAAGACACTGATAGGTTATGCGACAGCCACATATCCTACTCTTTTTAATAGTTTATATCAGCCACAGTGTCAGAAAGAAGTTGTCGGAATGGGCAAGGAGTGACCTACAAGCTTGTCATCGTTGGTGGGAAAATGCCAATTTAGCGACTGTAAAAATATGGTACGAATGATATAGTTGGACTCCATTGCAATCTTTCCGATTTGGCTGTTCTACCTATTATTGTTTCACTCGGATTTTTACTTGTTGAACTCTGTCGCCGGACCAAAACACAACCCGCTAACTTGGCGTGTTTTTGCTGTACACTCTCCCACGATCAAGACTAATACATAGGGGGAACGCGCACAAATGGCGGACTGTTGAGCTGTTCCAACAGCACCCCTTCGGCTATTGTGTTACTGCACTGAAGTTGGTTTACAAAACCAAGTCACGAAGGTTCCAGATTTTCAATTTTTTTTACGTAGAAGAGGGAGTGATAGTATATTCTTTCTTACAAACCTGATATAGATCATAAGCGGTGGTTTCTGGATGTGATTCTTATAACGCACTCATTGGGGCAGATTTGAGGTAACAGTAGCTGGGACCAGATTCGACCCTGAAGTTTATACTGCTAGGAATGGAGGTAGCGTTGAGGTGAACATTATAGTTAATGCCGTATGCAACAAATTTTGTGGAAATGAGCTGTGTACTGCTAAGTCCATATCCATGGAAAAGTTGAGGAAAATGATCATACTGTTTGGTCTCGAGTAAGCCGTCTTTAAAGTGTATTATTCAAGCTACACAGAATCCTTGTAGAAGTAATCAGTGTGAGATGTTTTTTGCACAGTAAATATCTTCAATTACCTTACTTAACAAAAACTTTCTGGGAACTTGTGCTTCATATACATTAGAATGATTGTTCGATAGCTGGCCGTAGGGATCAGCGCAACTTGGTTTTATTCCAGTTGGACAATGCTAACAATAAAAGACGGTGCAGATAAATCTTTAGACGGCTTGGCGAGTAAGCGGTTCAGACCAGTTTAGTACACACGGCGTTTGCTTGTCTAGTCTTTTGTGCTGTTAACAATGGCTTCATGTGATTCGATGGTTCAGTATTTAGATGTGACTGTCTGATACTGCAGAAGGAGACGTGGGTTGGAGCGAAATCAGACGTTGGAACACCAGTTTCAAATATGCCGTGCTGTATATGCTCGGCGTATCCGGTTTGTACAACTACGAGACAAATAAACACCGGTGCTTTTACAAGAGTCATCTGTAAGCTCTAGAGCAAGGTCGTTTGGTGAAGCAGCCTCCATCTTCAAAGACACCTGAGACGCAAAATAATATAAGCAGTATGTGTTAACGCAAGACGGTGGTAACTTAACGACCGCTGGAAGTCTGCAGGATTCACTGCTTTACCTTCTTACACAGTGAAAGAAGAACTAGTGTGGGGTGAGTTTGTAAACATCCTCAGATGAGTGTCGTTTGCAATTGAGTGCTTTTGTTCGTAGTCCCGTTGTATATGTTTTCCCAAATAAACAACTTCTCTGTCATCCGCCTTCTCGGTTCACAACAACTGGTGCCGTGACCACGATACGAGGATGAAGATCCCGTGGCCGCAGTGAAGTGAACGTACCCAGAGCAATGCCAACTTGTGACAGTCAGTTGTTGAACGAAGTGATACGCAAATTCCAGGGTTTGTTCACTACGGATCAGGACCCGTATGGCTATTGTGACTGGGTTGAACACGAAATACCCGTCGAGTCGAAACGACTTCGGCCATTCGGACCCCGGAGAATTCTAATGCACTTGCAGCCGGAAGTTGAACGACAAGTGAAGGACATGCTGAAGGAAGAAATCATCGAGGAGGCCGATAGCCTAACGGCAAATTTCGATTTTTTGTCGACTTCAGGCGGCTGAACAAGATAACGATCAATAAAGTCGTAGCAGTCCCGTCGGTGGCGGAGATTTTCGACAAGCTACATAACGCCAGGGTGTTTACAGTGTTGGACTCACGGTCTGGATATTGGCAGGTTCCGATCAAACAATCGGAGATAAAACTGCATTTACAGTGGGTGGAAAGCAATATCGCTTCAAGCGGATGCTGTTCGGACTCTCAGGCGCTCCCTTCACGTTCAGACGACTGATGCTGAAGGTGTTGGACGGAGTGAGCAATACGGTTGTCTATGGAGACGATATCGTCATTTACAGCACAAGTGAGACAGAACATACAGTACACGTATCAGCGGTGCTGCAGAGGAATGAAAAAGCCGGCCTCTGGGTCAATAGTTCAAAGTCTCAATTGGCGAAACAAACGGTAGTACTTCTCGGTCACAAGGTCAATCAGGGGGAGGTCCAGCCACTGCCCGAGAAACTGCTCACAATCGAGGCTATTCCGGTGCCAACTTCGAAGAGGACGCTGCGACAGTTTCTCGGTCGCGTTGGGTTCTACAGCCGTTTCGTCAAAAACTTCCATGACCTCGCGAGTCCTTTATACGAAATTCTGAGGAAGGAATGCCAATTTCATTGGTCACAGAAGGCCAACTAAGCGTTTGTCGAGATCCAACTATTGATGAAGAAAGGACAGCTGATCCTGAAATTGCCAGTGACTGGACAGAGCTTCATTGTCGCCACGGATGCGAGTGATGTAGGATTTGGAGCGGTACTGAAGCGAGATGACGGTGTTGTGGAATGCGCCAGTCGGGTACTGAATCCTGCTGAACGAAACTATACAACGAGAAAGAAGGAGTGTTTGGCAATCGTATGGGCCTTGGAAAAATGGAGGCTGTACTTGCTCGGCCGACGTTTCCATGTGGAGACCGACCACAAACCGCTGGAGTGGATTAAATCGGCGAAGGACCCCCGAGGAAGGCTGGCTCGTTGGGTTTTACGACTACAGGAGCACGACTTCATAATTCGCCATGTAGCCTGAAGGGAGAACTGTGTGCCCGATTTGCTTTCCCGAACGCAACACCTGGATGAGGTCCACAAGGACGTGACCGGGGTTAACATTCTCGAACTGGGGAGTGACCCCGGAAAGTTACAAGCAGCACACTGGATGGCTACAGCGATCCGGGTGGTGATTGACCGACTCTTGTCGAGTGGACAACCGCCAGAAGACGATGGGAATCCGGAATTGAAGGCTTTCAGAATGCAGTGGTCCGATTTGCAGCTGAATAGTGCCGGAATTTTGATGCGCCAATTGCGGGATGGAATAAACGTCCCGGTCATACCGGCGGAGTTGAGGGCGACAATTGTGAAAGAATGTCATCAGCTGGCTCATACGGGTTGTCATCGAACTTATAAAATGCTGAAACAAAGAGCATACTGGCCGGGAATGAAGAATGTTGTTAACAATCATGTGTGGGCGTGCCAGCAATGTCAGTTAGTGAATAGCACTAACCACCCCAGTGAGTATCCCACACAACCATTTCCGATCAGTGAAATTGGAGAACTGTGGTCAGTGGGTGTGATGGACCCCTTTCCAGTAACGACGTCTGGAAATAAATACATGGCAGTCATGACCGAACACTTCATAAGGTGGATCGAAGCAGCCGTCATACCCGATCAGCGCGCAAGCACGGTGTGCAAGGCGGTGATGGAGCACATCGTGGCGGATCACGGAATACCACGAAGCATATTGACTGATCAAAGCCCCTGCTTGGAAAGTTTGGAGTTTCGGAACTGTTTGAAGCGTTTGGGAGTCAGTAAAATTCGCACGATTCCATACCATCCCCAATCGAACAGATTGACGGAGAGGAACAGTCGCACAATTTAAGAATGGTTCGCTGTGAAAGGGAAAAACTGGGGGGAAACGTTACCGTTGGTTTTGCTGGTCGGCCGCTGTTCGCCGCAAGGGACAACGAAAAAGTCACCATTTGGGCTAATGTATGTGGGCGTGCCACGCCTCTCAGTCGATCAGGAGATTAGTTTATGGGGAGACCAACGGATGAGCACGCGTGGATTAGCAGAAGCTCGGAGATCGGTCAACCGAAACTTGAAAAACACACAAGAGGCTTCTAAGGAGCAATCAACTGAGGTTATCGGGTCGGAGGACTGTGGTTGAACCTGGTTCCAAGGTTAAATATCGAGACCGGCAGAGCGTGCGAGCATTTGGACCCGGAAGTTCCTGGCAAAGTGGAGGGAACCGTATGCAGTAGTTGAACGTCGTGGCCCATTGTATCTGATAAAGAATGACAAAAGTCAACATCGAGTGCATGGAAGCCAGCTTTGTGAATGGTACGACATTCTGATCGAAAGAGAATGCGCACCATGTGTATCAACAGCACGGAGGCCGGCACGCGGAGAGAACGAAGTGAACCTGAACGCCTTTTGTTACGACTGGAACAATCTTTGCGCGGGGAAGCGTGTAGTGAAGATAGACGGTCGCACCATACTGCTTACACCACTATTCAGTAGCAGCATGGATCGAAATGATCGCGCGACAAAATGCGTTGCCCTTCCTGACAAATGTTGAAAAAATCAAGTATGTCACTGTTGACGCCAGGCGCGCTCAAGTTTCCACAACGAAACCCACGGCTAAGGCTAGTAAACACCCCCTGTGCTCGACGACTCCCTCCGTCCACCGCAGTGTTGATTGGAAAGAATCCTAGACCCGAGGAACCGAAAGTTATCCGGAGCATTGTTGGTGGCAGCTTAAATTTCCCTGATAATTACGGGGCTGAACAAGCACGGCAGCCTATTCTTTATTGTGGGTATTTTCCTCCATTGTCTGGAGTGACTAAATATCAACGGCGGATTGAAACACCTGAAAAAGCCCCTGAACAAACAGAGACCCATGCGGTGTTAAATAGAAAACAATGTTGTGGGTTCGCAATATGGGGGTAAATCGAAAGTACTTCATGGACACAGCGGATCTGATTCCAAAAACCGTGTTCTAGGAGACACCACTTTGCAGATGAAACTTCGCAGCTTGTCCCCAACTACATTCAAGCCAGCCTACAAATATATTAGGTTTCATGGCTTCAATCTACCATCAAATGGCTTACCAGTGACTTATCCCCCTACCCAAAATATGAGTGCCACTAGAGACTAAATTCCTCAGATCTATCACCCGGCAAGTACGTCACCATCTACTTACGTTACTAACTAAAATGCTCGCCGAACCAGTTCTTCTTTCAGCCCACCCCTCGATATTTCACCCACCACCATCTGACCCTCCTCTCCATGTCCCACTCAGCCACTCTGTCATAAAGGCACCCTTCCAGCACTTTTTCTCGCGGGGTCAATACTCTGCGACATCAACTCGAATATGAGCGAAAACTTGGTACATTCCACAGACCAGGCCGTTCCATGTGTTATTTTGCACCCTACTGTTCCATTTGCAATCCAGTTCGTTAGCAGTTTAAATTCTCTGCCTGACAGGTAAAGTCCATTAAGGGTTACTAATGGAAGTAGGACCATTGCTAAGTAGGATGCGTATTCTTGACTACTATCTTTCATCTCTTCTTCATATCATTCTCGCTACTGACACGTGGACTGTTCACAGGACATTGCTTCAGCAACTCTATTTGCAGTTTGCACCAAATCGGTCTCGTCACACTACTTTGGTCAGTGCAACGAGCGATTGCACACTGACGAGGACGTGGAAGCGTTATGCGAACGGTAGTAGCTCTGGAGGAGGACGACTTTACGAGCCCTTTACCCACTTTCACTGCGTGCAAGCCAAAGGGTCAAGGACAGTTAAATATCTCTCCATCTGCCGCGAAGCGCCATCTTCAGTAGGTTTTTTGATAGGCCTCACTAATATCCTCAACCGATCCGCTGTTGCGAGTCCACTTTCGGAATGTCCCAGTGCAGATTTAAGGCATTTAGCCATCACCTGAAAAAATAGCGTCGCAAAAATGTGAAAATAGATGGGCGTCGGCGACGCAGGACAGAGAATTCCAAAATCTGGCAGAAGATTGTGCAGACCCCCACAGGACTCCGCCGATTGCTGGAGGTCGTCGAAAAGTTGAAAGTCTCGCGAACTGTTCGGTCGAGACGAAGTTTCGTGAGTCCATCCGCTGCAGAATTCCCTGGCACTACTAACGTTTCTGGGATTACTAACAAGTAGTGTAGCAGATTTATGAATTAAGATGAGACCCAACTGTGAAAAGTCAGGGCTTCGGCTGGATTCGAACCAGCGACAGACACCGCCTGCCTCAACGCGGCAAGCGCTC
>QNGE01001329.1:97967-174502 GCA_008508345.1 Paragonimus westermani | reverse complement strand
CAGCCTTGACGTACGCCGCTCATGGTGTTGAAACTGTCAGACGGTTTGGTTGTAACAGCTTTCACATCCCCGCAAACCGTTGGAATCACTCGATCCCAATGTGGAACTGAACACTAATTTTGCTCTCACCCGATTTCATCAGTTCACCTCTATTTCGTTGACATTGTAGTTGGCATGTGGTTGAAACTGTTTTCTACCACATTTGCGTACCAGTGGTGCTCGAGTTGACCGATCATATCTAACGGAGTCGGTAACTGACGATTTTGTTCTGTCGGTTGTAAGGTCACTGAGGTGTCTGCCGCATTTCGCTTTTATTGATTCATTGGCTTAATGATTTGAGCGTTTCCCTTCTGGTTCATATTGCACAGGGTGACACGTGTTTTCCCGGTCCACTTGCAGTGTATGGACTGAGCGTAGAAAAGACCGATTTGACTGCCTTTGTACACCGTGAATGTACCCTTTATTTCCATATGTGCTCGGTTTTCACAGCTGGCGATGGTCACTAACAAACTCTTGCAGCTCTATAGTTTTTGCAGTGGACATTATTGGCGAATTTGGCAACTTTTGTGGAATGTTTATATTAAACGGTTAGTTTGTTTCTTCGGTTCCAGTGACACCTAAGTTACCGAAACACTCTGTCCAGCGTGTTTGGTTAAAAAACGCCACCCGGGGGCAAAGGTCAGTGATTTCCTGTTCATCTTCTACGGCACCTGATGATGAAATTGTTATCCTCAATGTGCCCAGGTGCCTTGTTGTCTATTATCGACAACTCAGAATTCAACACCCGGTTAGATGGTACTCTGAAACTTGGTTTAACCTTCTGAATGATGTTTTGATTTCTGATATGTAACCGAGAATTCGAGTCGTGTAACCTGAGTATCACTCACGGAGAACCTGTGACCAAACGTCTTCATATCTTGCCTCGATCGTTCACAAATTAAGGCTGTTGCAACGGTGACCCAAGATCTCTCAGATCAGAGTTGTCCTTGTTTACATTTATTCGCTAAACACGAGGGGCCAGAAATTGGCATCGTCGGTCTTTCTTCCGTACGTTGAACAGTGTACCTACCTGACTACATAGCCCCTGTGTATGCTTTGGAATTGGGACAAATTCGTTCGATAATCATCATGAATTTTCTTCTGTCGTTTGCTTGAAGGTTCACCTCAGATTTACGGTGGTTTCGACGAGCACGATAAATATCCCATTGTTTTGCAATGCTTGTATTACACGACACGACTAAGGGTTGACAACCCGACATGTCACATCCAGCTTGATCAGCGGGAAGTAATCTGACAGCTGATTACTTGTGGTCTGTGTGTACTTCGTTACTAGGTCGCAGTGGTTCACTTTGTGTCCACGCAAGTTAGGATCGGAAGTAGGAACGTTCTTCCTGGTACACATTTTCAAACTAGCCACCGGTTTCTTTCTTAATTTGATTCATCAAGCTAAGAGAGAAAGAGAAGATACTCTGAACGAAACTCGAACCATTGACCTTCGTGTTAACAGACAGACTCCCATCTACCTGAACGCCAGCTCTTTTAACACTTGCTGATGAACTGATTCAGTCAGTTGGCGTGATCTGTAGCAATAGTCACGTCACCCTAAATTATAGTTATAAAGCACATGGTTAATCATAGAATGAAGTTTGCCCGTACGTGAAAATGTTTATAGTTCGCACATCAATGGTCTTGCCCACTCCTTTGCAAGCGGTAGTGCCAAGACTGATTGCTCGTTGCACGCGGAGTGTCGGTTTACCTCTCCGATGAACTTAAAAGCGGAGGACTGACTGGACACGCTGAACTGCCACTTCGAGGGTCCTCATGTTTGCGCCACTTCGAAGCCTTTTTGGTAGTACTCACATCATTCCAGTGGTGTGAATGGCTTCCTGATGAGACATACTAGCAAGACTGATGAAGGTTTAGTGGATGAGAACCGACTGGTGACGTGAACTTCGCTGTCTGGAATTTCATTCGTACCCTGCTTTTAAGGCAGTGCAGACTCCGTCTTGATCGATAGGTGAGCATCAAGCTAACTCAGCAGATACACATATATGATCTGACTATCCATCCTGTGTTTAATACAGCCGTATGGGATGCTAAACAGAAACACAAATGTCCATTTGCTCAAGATCACGATAAACCGTACATGACAATTCATCGTCCGTTTTGAGCACAGAATAGGTTCACATTTCGTGACCAAGATTAACTGTCTGTGTGTGAGAGAGAGAGAGAGAAATGTGTGAGCCACTCGTGATAATGGGTTTGTAGGGCATTAACGAGTTGTTTTGTGAACAAAGCGCTCGATTGCGCAGTCTGGTAATGATCGACTCGGTAGTTGCCAAAATCCACTGTTTGGCTGTCTTGAGTTGATTAACTATGCGAAGCGCATTTGTCACGTTTACTTGACAGCTCATAACAAGGTGTGATATGACTGTAATGGCAATTGATTGTATCATTCTTGTTCCGTTCCAAGTGGGATGAAGCTTTTTCCGTTTGGATAAGCGTCTATTCTTTCGGCCGATATACTCTGCTACACAGCAGTAGCAGGTGAATGTACAACGATTGACTCATCATTGACCAGTGGACTGTCCGTAAGGCTACTTCTGAACGTAGCTCGGGGGGCCGGAGACGACTGATAACATTTGTTTTAGCAACCGATGCAAGCATCCGTTCATTCATCTGTAGGCTGTCTTCTTTTCAACGAGAGTGAGTCTACGTAGATTTATTCTCAACGCTGCCTGTGAAATCATTAATTTGTGTGAAAATCACGTTTCTGATGGTTGGGAATAGTGGTGGTGTTGTTTGTAGCTCGGGTTGATGGTTTTGGTATTGATATGTTCGCCGAGCTTGGCATTTAGGTTGCAAACGTTTCATCACCAAGCGAGGTGACATCATCAGTGCGTGAGTGTTTCGGCGTATAATTTGGGTCAACACAAAAAGTCCGCACCACGCAAGTTTTGTTTAGCTGTTTACGAACTGAGTTGGCATGTTGATACACGTGATGAGTACTGGGCGGGATGAGGTGAGGGGCGTAACGCATTCTTTGCAAGTATCTTGTCTGTTCACAAACTGACTTCTCTAGGACTATAGAGACTGTAAGTGTAGATGCATTCTGGTAGCTGTTTACGATGGATACTTTCATCTCACCGGATGCACGTTGGGCTTGTGTACTCTGGGGTGACTAATTTGATCTGTGTCTGACTGTGTTGAGTTGTGTCGGGTCATACTCGTCTCATTTCGGTTCAGTTTGTCGGACAACAGCCGCGCACAACTTCCTCTGGACAAGTTTTGCACTCTGGAACTCACCGATGTACGCTTATCGGTACCGCTTACAACCATTCAGAGGTCATTCGTACATTCCGTGCAATAAATATTCTGTCTCTGTTCTGGATAACACGTCTGGTTAAAATGCATTTGTGACTAATGGTTAAAGGCATCTCTCACCAAAACGTCTACTGTATGGTGTTCCACTACACGTGAACTGAAATCTTAACGGAGACAGTAATCCGTAGTGTGTTGTATTAGATTCCGTACTTAAATAAGAGCTGACAGAATCTACCAGTTACCGGTAGGATGTTCTGTTCCACTGACTGGTCAACAGTATCGTCACTCAGAGATGAAAAGAAAAGAGAGCACTAGTATATAAACTACTAATTCGGAAGGGGTATTCAGAATGTTCTCCGCGGTTTTACTTGCACAAACGCGTTCTCTTTAAGCATGAGGACGACACACGTTACAAAGTAGTCTAGCAAATTGCATTCGGAGATTATGGCCATCTTGAGTTCCTTCAATGTTTGCGGGAAGTTCCGTGTAGGTCCTGTGTTTGAGGCGGCCTGATTTCGCAGATAAGTAGCAGAACAGTCATCTGCTGATGTGCGCAGTCGACCAATTCTTTGCAGGTCATGAACGCTGTTCGTTGTAACAAATCTTTTCACCAGCCTGATCAACGGGTAGCCGATCGAGTATGCAACAAGGAAGTTAGGAGGCGGGTAATTGGTAGTGATTGCCAAAAGAGTTCTTTTGTTGTCCTAACATTTGCACAGAATTCAGTGGCTAGGCCATGTACTTAGGATGCCAGCTAGTCGTCAACCACACCGGTCATTCTGCTGACGCTATGGCCCACTGGTTTCAGGTACGAAGTGGACGGATGACGGCTTGGCGTAGAGGTGAATTTTTTCAGCAAGTGATTGGCCACTATGGGTCAGATTCGTCTCTTGGGCGGAAGACACCGCAATTCGCGGGGTTGGTGACTGCAGATGTTAAGTGAGATGGCGGCTGATTGAGCTCAGTGTCATGCGTGTTGTTTGACCGAATTGCCTGTGAAGTGTGTGCATTTAATGACGCGGGGCGGTGGAAGCCGTGAAGAAGCTGTCTTGCTAATGACGCCTTACTTTCACTTACAGCTCGATTGTTTGTTTGCAAGGTGTAGACACCTGGATGCTGAACGTTTGAATGTAGGCGTAGCTATTTCCAGCGGTTAGGTCCCTTTCTGTCCCCTTCTCTTTCCTCTCTTCCTTTGCGGAGTTTACTTTTTTCTTCATGGTTGTATGACAGTTAATTATCAACGCGAACCGGTGATTTATTGCTGTTTATAGTGTTGGTGATAATGCCGATGGTGTGTTTTATTACCAGAACGGCGCTAACAACTCACCACAGGTTTAACATTCAAACATATTTTCAAGTCAGCTGTTTCCGACGAGATGCGTTGGTCCCAATTTTCGTTCTTGTAAGAGGCAGTGAGTAAAGTTTATCTTCAACCCGATCGGATTTTGAAGCCCGCCTGAAATATTCCGAGTGTGATCGGTTACGCGTGATATCTCAACATTCGAAGATATTCGGTTTACTGAGGATCACGAAATCACTTTCATCACTTATCTGTGTTTTTCTGTTGCCTGTAAGCCATCTGCATCATCTTGAGTAACGGGCCAATATAGAATGCGTAATTGAATTTCCTATTTTGATACACTAAGCCCGATTCTTTCTGTTATCGTATTTGTAAATAGATGATGTTTCGTCTAGAATACCTGGCTCCACTGTTCACCGCGCAATTAGCGGCTGCATTGCATTGCTCACTGCAGTCTGTTTTTAGTGGCAACATCTGTCAGAGGTGTGCCTTAAAACATTTGCGTCTTAGGCTGTTTTTCAGATGTGTTCGACTTGTTCTTCTGGGTGCTGAGAACCAACACGATTTACGTTGCGTATATATCGCCCATATATAGTTACCGGCGGCCTAACCAGTGCAGTAATAACCACGACGGCAATCATCATCATAAACAACAATACATCTGTGGTTCATACTAATCCTTAGCTGTCATACAACCATGAGGAAAAAGCAAACCCTATATAGAAAGAGAGAAAGAAAAAGAAGGGGACCGGAAGGGACCTAACTACTGAAAATAACTACGTCTATGTTCAAACATTTAACATCAAGGTGCCTACACCCTGAAAACAAACAAACAACCGAGCTACAAGTGAGAGTAAGGCTTCATCAGCAAGACAGCTTCCTTACGGCTTTCACTGCCCCGCGTCGTTAAATGCACTCATTTCACAGACAACTCGGACAAACAACGACAACATCCGCGCCACTGAGCTCAATTAACCGCCATCTCACCTAGAGTCTCCAGCCCCCGACTCTGTGAGTCGCGAGGGCTCCAGCCCGGGAGACGAACACGGCCCACAGTGGCCAACCCCTTCGTGAACGACTTCATTTCCCCACGCCAGGTCATTATCTGACCACCTTACACCAGTCGGTCGTAGTGTCAGTGAATAGTGCTCGGTGTGGAAGACGACTATCTGGCATCCTTAATACATGACCTAACCAACTAAGCCTGTGCAAACGTAGGGATTGAACAAAAGAACTCGTTTGACAATCAGTACTAAACACTCGCTTTCTAACCTCTTCGTTACTTACACGCTGGTGCCACCCGATACGAGCGATTGAACGCAGACATCGGTGGTCAANAACATAATCAAGGTCAGTCAGTCCTTCACCAGGTAGGAGGTCCACGCCGGCATCTTGTGAGTGCCGGACACAGTCCTCCATTATTTCGTCCATGACGAAATTAAACAAAAATGTTGAGAGCGGGCAGCCTTGACGTACGCCGCCCATGGTGATGAAACTGTCAGACAGCTCACCGTAAACCCTCATCTGAGCTAAAGTATGGGAACAAAGTGCCGATAGAATGTTCACGGCAGATAATGGCTGTTTTCGAAATTGACGTGATAGCCGAACTGCTAAGTATGTTGGCTTGATTGTCGTGAAGAGCTATACTCCTAAGTTGATCCTGGCCGTGAACATTCCTCTTTTGACATTATTGCAATCATTCCTATCGCACCGTCAGTTAAATAGCTGAAACAGTCAATGGGACAAGTTCTGTTTGACGCACGCGCTTTTCTACCTTTGTGCACAAATGGCTGCTGGGATCTAACAAACATCACAGTGCAGCAGGTTCTAGAGGGATTTTATCAGATGGTTCTGTGTCATTAAGGCTGGTTCCCAGCGATCGCTATTCTGCCACTCAGTCATTTGTAGGTGGTAGACCACCAGTGATACTCGTCCATCCCATTTCTGCATCAGGGTGACAGAATGTACTCGCTATTTCAACTTCTTCGTCGCTTCTTGTTAGTTGAAGAGGGTTAGTAACTTTACTTCCGCGGTAATACGTCGATTGGAGCAGGTGCCTCGCATTGATTAATTGAAATTTTTCTGATGTCTACTTTTCACTAGTGGACGGCAATCATTTACTGATATGGTACTCGAACTGTTGGCACTGAACATATGAATTATGACCGCTGTCTTGTGGATAGTCCTGTTTTTTAGCTTTCATCCGTTCGTCGACGTGCATGTTTTTCTTTGCTTAACCGTTGAGTTCCATTCGAAATTTTCGTAATAGGACTTAAACAATTTACAGCTATAGCCCATCATGAACAAAAAGGAACAGGATACTTTTCTACGCTTAACTCACACGGACTCGATAGACGCACTTTATGTAACCCACAACGTGTTCGCCCAGTTGTTTTCTGTACTATTAAAGACTTGCATGAGTGAGTAACTACGTGCTCAAAAGCAATAAAGTCATTTACTGTTGCTACCGTGTCATCGGTAACCACTTTTATCGGAACTATCGATCATTCATTTAACTAATACCTATCACACATCACTTTCGTTTTCTCCCCTGTTATCAAAAAGTTAGCAATTTGGTATTTGAAGTGAATGTCCCTGTAGTAAGTCACTTCACTTCGTTGCTGCTTTACCGCTTAGTAACTCCTACGTGAACTGATTTGCCATCAGTTTGTGCTGTGGTAGCGCTCATGTTATCTGTCCAAATTTCTAAAATGGATCAGTTTCTCTCCCATTTTCCGATCGTTCGCAAGTTGTTCTGCTAATCGGTTAGCGTACTGCGTTCGATAGGACTGTGTTCAGTCAGATGAACAAATGAAGGTCATGCGTAAAACAGGTTAAAAGGGTTGACCAGATGAATGATCAGTATTCGTCAGCAGTCTTCTAGCCGATGTTTACCGAGACACTCGTTGCAGTAACACTGCTTTATTCACTCAAAATGAGTAATTACCCAACCGATGCACATTGTTGAAATTTTCGCAAGTCCGAGGGAGGATAATGCATTTTCCGTAAAGTTTGTGTGTCGTATTTGCGTAAGCCGAGCTCTAAGAATCACCTCATCTCTTTTCCATACGTTTTGCTTAATGCCGATGGCTAGAAGGATAGCTTTCATTTGTTAGAGGCCGTGTGGTTATTGATGTTTTCCGGTGTTTTTTTATGGAAGCTAGTGCTACTGAGGCGAATGATTGGGGACCTGACGATATGCGGTCTCTGGACCCTTCTCTTTTGGGGCCAGCTGAATTGTCGGCCCTCATCCCATCCAATCGCTGCTTTGGGGTGCAGAATTTAATCATGAACCGTAGTCGTTCTGTCCTGATTTGGGCGCTTTGGCACCATCCTGGCTTACCTATACCCACTTAATTATTTGATAGCTGGGCGTCGGTGTTAATCCGTATGTTGTTGCTATTAATGATGATATTGAAAACTCTAAATAGCCCTTGTGTGCGCATTACGTATGTTCAGCGCCCACGGGTCCATGACCCTTGATAAACTTTGTTGTTCTCTTTTGGTGTACTATTGAAACAAATCGTGGGATTCATCTGTTTTTTAATGTGTCTTGTTCAGTTAGTTCATCTCTTGTTTCCGGTTCACCGTTGTCTTCAGCATATGATCAAATATCGATATCTACCATTCACATACGGGAAACCTCGGCATCATTCAAAAATCTCTGGGTGAACAGACAAGGGAATTCCAGCCTTATATGACGACGGCGCCTACAAGCCATGGTGCCATACGTTGATTCAGAGAATTCTCGACCAGTCTAACGTGCGTGTGATTCCTTGAATGTTACTCAGCTCTTGTGCATGCAAAATTTCATTGTTTATTTTTTCATGCTATTCAGTGTTTGACCATTTTTTTTTGCAACATATATTTGTGAATCTCTGTTGCTTTACGAGTCAATTGTTTGTATTTTCCCGTTAACTTTCCCGAAGTATGCGTGATCACTACGGATTCACCTGTACTGCCTGTTTACTGGCGTTTTGCACAACGAGAAACTATAACTAAACCTTTTCTTCGCTTTATGTTTTATTTCACCTCCGTCTATGACGTTGATAGGTGTATGCACTAAATCTATCCAAGGAATTTGTCGTCATGCTTATTTCGCGGTGACTTGATTGCACGTTTGTTTGCTTTTTGCAGCTTGAATTGAACACGTACGGCCGAGCATAATGACAAAGTGCATCATAGTGAAGTAACTTCATCATTTGGCATTATTCGGCTTGATTGGTCCATCACCCAATCTCGAAAACGTAGATCATGGCATCGAGATAAAAGGCTTATAGGTTTCCTAGTGTTATGTACAATTGCGACCAGATACGATCCATCCATTTTCGACAAAACTCATCTAGATTCTCTCGTCGTTTTCTAGACGTGCAGAAACCTTGCGCGCTGGACTGAGTGCTGCTTTGATGGTTCCATAGCCCAGTCGTTTACGTTTGAAGAAAGACAGTTAGTGAATATGAATTGTCAGTAATTCCGCCTAAAAATGACGCATCAGTGGAGTTTAATAGGGGTCAACTTTCGGCCGTTGTGCATGCGGAGAACACCTATCAATTACAGGTGTTGAAATATACGGTCGGTCGTTTCTGTTTGCGGCTTTCAATTCCATCTGAACCAGACGTGTGCACATTACCTCCGCGGGAACTCGATGCTGGAATTAGGTGCTTCGTGTGGAAGTCACTAAGTCTAATGGGCACCTACACAAGAACCATGCGAACAACTTGGTAAGATTCCTTTGGCTGTTTTACCAAAGATTTTGAGTTTTTAATTAATAACGCATTCAGTCTCCTATTAGGTGATTGGAGACTCAGGTTTTGAGAAACTGTCAATGGGAGCTGTGTGGGCGTTACACAAGTAGATTCAGCCTGCCTAACTCCGATGCCGGAGGTAGTGCTGGTTTGAATTTCCAGATGACTACGTTCTTTGACGGAAGATCACTGGTGGCTCAAGGCTCATTTTCAACGCTCTGTGAGTCGATTGGCTGCTGGTGAGACTTGTATCGCCACGTCGCATGAACACGGCAGTGCGTGCTAGATAGGCACGCCGTCTAACCCGATCAGTGGTAGCTGTGACATCCTCGCTTGGGGGTTGTACAAAGAATTTGAGAACTAAGTTTCTGTGATTGATCTAAGGGTAATCTTAAGGCAAAAATCGAACAGGCTGCTTTTCATCCTCTTTGGTTAGCTTTTCTAAAGCATGTCAATCGACTTTCTAAAGTGGAGTGTACACATCACATCACATCTCACCAGCTTTTTCTACATGAACATAGCTTTGTGCCACGTTTCTATCGCTACCGTTTTCCTAACTTGTAACGTTGCATTGGTATTTGGTCCGTCAAGACAGCCGGTTACCTATATGCCCTACAATATATAGTGCAATTATCTGGTTGCACACGAATAATGTACGTCTCCGACGTAATATAACGAGATTGCCTGAAACGTACCGGGTGACCTAATACTTTTGTCCTGGGGCTTGGTCAACCAAAACATTTCGCTCCGTGGTGCTCAGTGACGTCAAGGCACACTTAATGTAGACACATTGGCTAAACGTCGGTGAACGTCGCAAGTGGGTTGGATCGGCACGAGGTCAGCCAACGGTCCGCGGAAGGCTACGGCCGATCACTGTCGACGACTCCAGCCAGTTGGCATGTCAGCGTAGTGACCAGTGCGGATGGTATTCTGGGATAACTGTGAATCTTGTTATAACGAGTGTTGGTGTTAAACAAGTTGTCTATGCTGCAGACTGAGCCGAACTCATCGATAAGAAGGCCGATACTTCGGCACCAGTTGTAATTCATTTCATTTCGGCGTTTTGTCTACAAAAATAGAAGTTGATAACCGAAATTTGCTTTATGCCACAGATTCTACTTTTGCTGTTATTTCGGAAGGTAGCAAGTTTTCAACAAGTGTGACTGTTTCCACCGAATTCTGTCACTTTATACCATCCGGCAGGGCTGTCACTGAGGCATTTGCGCGACACCGAGCATCATTGGGCTGTGGTTGATATAGGACCTACACTGGCGGTCACATACCAGCGTTTTGATTCTTCCGCTTTTACCGCGAACCTACTTGAGCTGAGAACTAGAAGCAAGTGGACATATGAGAACTAGCCTTAAAACATCCTGTTTGGGCCCCGATCTTTAACATCAAGAGGTCTGCATCATAACTAACACTCGAATTACGAGTGAAGATAATACGGGGTTACCAAGCAGATCCTCGCAGTTCTCAAAGCTTTCATCCCCTACCTCATCCATGCACTGCAAACAGGTATTGCTTGCTTTGGTCCATAAGATATGGAAACTCCTATTCTACCCTGTTATTAACAGTGTACCCCTCCTTGCTAAAAGATTCTAGCTAATCACTGTTGTAATTAGTTACAACCGATTGAAATCAGTAGGTTTTCATCCTACTACGAGGTATTCAGTGAGTACCCACTCGGTCGACTTTTGTGTAAAAAAAAAGTGGGTGAGCTTTCGACCGATTCAGTTCTGCGCTGGTCGGTCGCCCTGCTTATTAGCCATTCGTGGTCAGTCCTACCATCTCATTCGATGGTCACGATAACACTGAATTGTGATTACTTTCTTGTGGGTGTTTTTGTTTTGGTCGTGGTTACCACATCCATAGTGAAATTATGTGAGCAAACCTTCATATCTTCTAATCGGGACTTATTTCATGTAGTAAAGTGTGATAGGTATCCCTACATTGTGTTGAGCTTTCCAAAATGGGGCATCCATATTATCCTCGTTAACGACACAGTCCTTCAATTACCTGATTGATAAAATACCTCTCACATCGCAACTGGCCTTAGTCACGTGCACAGATCCAGTTCTGTCGCCATTTCACGGGACCCCGATGTCTCACTCATAGAGTCACCTGCATAATCCTCATATGTTTTGTCCATGCCCACCTGAATTTAGCCACAAAAGCGTACGATGTGACTGTGCACACAAGACGCTGGATTAATAACGGCAATTTCCGAGGCACGTTAGTTGGATAACTGCCGACGATCTTTCCTTTAAATATCTCACCATTCCCACTTTTGTCGTGCTGTCTTTACCCGGAGCTTTTTCTCGTGTCCACACAACACTGGTCTTATATGCTATTTGTCGGAAAGTCCTTATACATCGTCTTTAGATGTTATCTCGTTGAGTAATTCCATTACATGCTTATAATAAACACTTGTTTATTCTGATAGCAGCAGTCTGTATTTAAACATTCAGTATACCATATATCCGCTTAAGTCCACTAGGTATTCCTATTGACCTATCGTGGGATTTGGATAACTGATCGCTTTGACCAACTGGGCTTTACATGGGGTTCTCTATCAATGTCTGGTTGTGATGTATTTTGTGCTTATCTTCACTCACACTAACGTTGTTTGAAATAATGTGCCGACAACATGAACTCACCCTTCAAACCACGGTGTCAACTGCCACTATGGAACACTTGTTGCTCGTCGATCGGATGTGGTCTGTTTCTGCTTTTCATATAAATGAAGTCAACAGTGCAATTTAATGGTGTCCGCTGCCAGAAATGCAGATTCTGTGCCTAGGAATTAGGAACACTGATTTAAGTTTGCATGCACGCGTTCACAACGGACATTCCACTACTGGTTTCGTACTAGTTTGGACTCATCGGGCAGCTAGTTCGGGTGGAAAAACGATCAAGCAACTCCTCATTCTACCGGCGGGAGTTTCTGCCATCTTGGCCACCAGTTCCACGGGTGTCGCTTGTAGGGGGATTTGTAGGTACTTGATCTACCGCTCATTTTACACTCCGTTACCGTGACTACGCTCATGACGCGAAGAGTTACCGGTTTGATCAGTCTTTCGTATGTGGATACAGACTCCTCAGACCATAACTGGTAGGCTGTGATTGGAGCAGGACTTGCATTTTAATGGAGACAGTTTTGCAAGGCTCCTATTATTTTCCAATCACGTTGAATCTTATATCGCTTAATCCTAGGTATGTGGAAAAGCTTTGAAGCTCTTGTCAACCTATTGGTGATATGTCAGTTGGAATCCGAAGTTCGCATACTCGGCACGTTTCCACCAGCTCTGAACTGTCCATCCACTCTCTGACGTGTATTGTTTCCGCACCTCCGGACAACTCCATATGTTTGTTCTCTGTTGCTATCGCAAAACTTTGATTGGAAAAAATCGTTGAAGAATGTAAGGAGCCATGTGACCTGAGTGACGAAATTGAGTGGGTTTTCTAGTTGGGACGTGAGTGTCCATTTGATTGGCTGAAACAAACGATTTGCGTAGTTGGGATACATTTTGTGAAAACAAAATGTGTTGTCGCATCATGTTCAGCCACTTCGTTTGACTTAGATTCTGACTGATAGTTGGTGGTACGCACATCGAAACCAGGATCGGTGGCGCAATCACTGCTAGCAGTTTGGAATTTCAATTGGGACAGGTTGGGTTATTTCGATCATGACGAGACTTAGCAGGTTTTGCGAAACAAAAATGGGATAAGTGAATGTAAGATGTGTAGTACACGGAAATCTTGCTTCCATATGATAGAGCTAATCTACAAAGTAAGGCGGATACAATAGGAAACAACAGTAGGACGAGTTGTTTTGAGAAAAATTGTTGAACTATGTCAGGAAGAATGTTTCCAACAAAACACCAGTTGAAACAGTTACATAAACTTACTAGACTATACTGTTTCACTTCCACATACAATGACCGTACCACCCAACGGCCTAAACTCTGCAGTGAGCAGCACGAATTTCGCATATATTTCACAGGCGATCATTGTAGAATTTTTTCCAGAGTTGACCGTTCATATCATTACATTTTTTCACTTTAGAATATCCCCGTGTTAATTCTGCGTTTCTCCACACAATTTCTCTGTGATTTGTTTCGTGGAAGCTCCCTGGTGTTGCCTTGCCACAGTCTCCACAAACATCCAAACTGAGTGGTATGTATCAGTACAGTGGCACAAACAGAAGAAACGGATACATCGAAATAACACTGTGTTAGAGTTAGCAGTGGAGGGCGTTTTGACTAAGTCAGATAAGCGAACGATCAATTTACACATCTGAGATGTGACCGTGTTGACTGAAATGGGGATGTATGTTCTGTTTGGATCACATTTCCATTCTGCACCAAACCACAATGTTGCTGTGAGTAATTAGTGATTGCTTAGGACTTGTCAGAGAAAGATCTCACACAATGTTATTTCTTTAACGGGAAATATCTGTTTCCACTTTGCCCCATAGCATGTGATTCGTTCAGGTTAAAGGACTAATGAGCTGCAGAGCAATATTAGAAAAACCTGTTGGGCCATTCAAATTGATATCCAGAAAATGACATGGACTTATTTTTGCCTGGAACTTAAATACATTATTTCAAACAATTTTACCGCTCGTGTACGCAAAAACGATCATTGCATTAGAGTGAGCCTAGATGAGATGTGTCAAATAAGGTAAATTAGTGTATTTTACCAAGCAGTACAACAATATCCGTTGGCAACTGATAAGCTGGCGTGCCCCTTCTACTGTTTCACCGCACTGTCGAATGATCGAAAGCCCGGGATACTGACGTTTAACATGGCGATGCGTATCTAAACTTGTCAGTCAGTGGTAGATGCACAAAATTTCTGGGTGAAGTTTGGGAACAGACTGACTTACTGAAAAGTGTGTGGCGAATCTGAGTATTTAAGAAGAACCCAATTGCGATTGCTCTGGGTTTCGGCTAAATACTTGTCAGTGCCCGGAACGGCACGCGCAGGCGCGACAAGCATTCCATCAGCTAAGCTACGAGGATAGGCCATCGGATCAGAAACTTCATAGTTGGATGCAGTAGCTCACCACAATCTCCACCTCATATGGAATCCGCCAAATGTCTCAGCGAAATGACCGTCTCAGTGGGAGTATTTAAACAGATCACACTGGAATCGAACAACTGCATTGTTTGGTGTTAACACTGCATTGCGGATAAGTCGGACAGCAGATTTGATGAGTTAGGAGCGTCCCAGATGCAAAATTTTTGAGCTTCGTCTCAGTCCATCTACAAAACTTGCCGACATGCGGAAAGGCTTCGCAGGTGATCTGATGGAACGCTTTCCACATCAGAGCATACTGCATATGTCGATGGTTCGATTTAAGTAGAGGCCTACAATCTGCTAGACCCAGGGAAATACAAGCAGGGCACTACCTATGTATGGTCAGAGAATTCGTATCCAGATAAACTTTCCAGGTGGTCCGCCTGCAAAGTAAACGATAAACACAGATTTCAGTCTTGTTCGACCTCATCGATTGTGCATACTTCGGCCAAGGCCATTGCTTAACTTCGGCTATTTTGTTTACGAGACGGAAGTGAAAACTGCAATGCCAGCAACCCCACACAAGACATCTATACGTATACGAGGAAGTTCCTGCAATTCACATCAACTGGTTCTCCGACGTCTAGTAATGAGACGGACAAGTCTACCTAAATCAGCAGGAAACCAAATAAACCGAAATGAGAACAGAGGTCATGGAAGGCGGATACATATACGTTATAACGTGGATTCAAAGTAGAAGGCCATTTAAAGTCTATTACAACAGGTCCTTCGCTGCCTCACACTGGCCCCAGCGGACTTGATCGCTACAAGAAGACATGCGCTGTTTGTAGTGACCACGGTACACACACAGTTCACGATAGAGGTTCGCTTGTCCCAGTGGTTTCAGAAACATGGACTCACTAAGCATCTATGCGTTCACTAGAATTCAGGGAAATGAGGAGTTAAATGGAACCAAACCGAAGCAGATCTGTTTACATGATCATTTCAAATGAGGTGATTGCTGATTGCAGCGAGTAGTTGTATAAGGATGCTTTGGTTGTAGCAGTCCTGTGATGGATTTACAAATATGATTCAACTTGTTCAGCCGCATTTATACGTAGTGTGAAAACGCAAAATCAACAATCATCAGATGAATCAGAAATCGCTTCTTGATCTCACTACGGACAGGTCAAATTGCACGAGAATCTGAACGTTAATGTTATGTTCCTGCACAAATTTCGATACGTCCTGCATTGAGGTTGCTGAATGTCCACTGCTTTCTACCTATATGTTTACGGTTCATTCTTGATAAATATGATAAACACGCAGAGTATACTCAGTTAGTCTAAACCACACTGGAACAGTGAATTTCAACGGTGTGTGTGCTCAAAGTACAGACGTGAGGAGGATGTGTACCCAAATGAACAATTAAGGTTCTGCAATTGGTTGTTGACTTACGTCCACCCGTCGTCATTAGGGCAGCACTGTATCGGTTGACAGCTGGCTTCAGCATGTACTCATATTGTACCGATAGGGCGTCCAATAAAGCACAATCTTTATTGTCCAATACGCTAGTCCACATCCGAAACGCACATATGTGCTCAGTGTAGCGAGAAGGCGTCCAATAAACCACAATCTTCATTGTCCAAATCGCCATTCCACATCCGAAACGCACATACAAACACATGTGCTCGCAAACACGCACGAGAAACGCGAACACAAACAGCGAGAGACCCGATTCAATGATCCACACGAAACACAGTCAGTCAACCAACCACTCCGACTCCACATCACAATCCCACTCCGATTCCGACTCGCACTCTGACTTCCACAACCACAAACGCCGACATGCCTACAATATGGATCACTGACCAGTCAAATAGTGAGAGTAAGACGTAGCATATGGATAGTGAAAATAGTCTGCAACATTGAAAAACCTACGCATATTGGACAGACATTAATTACACATACACCGTCATCGCATGATGCAAGCCTGCTTTTCGGATCTTTTATGTAGTTCTCTTAAGAAAAAAATCGTTCAGTGAGTTCAGTCGAAATGCTGACGGGAAAGTCAGCTTATTCCTCCTGTATTCCACTGGGAGGACCACGCGTGCAAACATGTTCCACCAAATCAAAACTATGAGACTGAGGTTGTGTCAAATGAGAGACCGGGAATCGATATGTCAGTCACATTTATGACAAGTGCATTCACACCTGGCGAGTGCCACAACAATGGCAGTTCAAAGAAGTCAGAAACAGTTTTGCACAATGTATCTCTCGAACACCTTTCGCTGCATCTCATCAGGCACATACTGCAGTCTGTGGGTTTATACAGCATACATCATTGATGTTGTGAAATGTGTAGTCATCGGTTACGGGTAGCACAATATTGCAAACCAATGCCGTTACAAGTAAAATATGTAGCCAGTGTTATTTGAATCGGTTGAAACTGTCTGGCTACGTGTGTTGCTTAGACAAAAATTATTCTCATCAGTTCGTGCGGTTTTTAAATCGCAGGATTTGAACGAGCATCAGATAATACAGACCAGCTTCCATAAAGGTTTACGGATTGTCTTTCTAATTGGAATTTGTTTGTCGTGCCAATACATTTCCTACGTAATGGAACAAGTAAATTAAGTCTGTGACGCCAATCGCTGTGGCCTGCTTGACTCGTCAAATCCGGCTGTTCCAAGTGGTCTGTAGGTAACGGCTTAATCGTTTTTTTCCAAATCAACGCTACATAAATTTTTGAGTCCATTTCAAATGTTATTGGTAGTGTGGCCTACCATTTCCAGATGCTCGACCACACGCCGTTCGATTTAGTGTGTAAACCACGTAAAAACGTATTCTCAATTATACCTGCTTTTATTTCTGATCACTTGGGTACGAGTAGATTAGTGGCAGTCAGAATCTAGTGATGTGATGTCGTTGTTTTAAAATGTGGTTAAACGGATTTGGAACCTGATGACATAATTCGATTTTGTTAGAATATCCGTCATATTGATGAAAACATTCATAGCTCGGGATGTGTGCAGTGACCAACGATCATGTGACTTCTCTAAGGATCCCGAGTGCAACCGTGTTTTATTGCTCGTCTGTTCTAGACGCATGATTCTGTGTACGCCTGCTATGGGAGGTCTGATATTAACTCAGTGCCACTTTCTTCAGCCGTGCAGGTAACTGGCACACAGCGAATGTTTGCTCCTCTTCTAACGACCCATCTATTCCTTCATTCTTCATGATCGTGTAACCTTTTCAAGCATTGTTTGACGCACTCGAAGTTTTCACACACTTCTCGCCTGGCGCGCTTTTGAGTGCCGTCGAGTGGGCTGGAGCTCACCACGCGGTTCCTTCTCTTTCTTCCCTTGGTTTCTGTCGTTGGTCCCAGAGTAGGCTAGAACTAACTACTTATCATATTTTTTAACATCGTTGAAAGTATACGGTTTGTACACAAACCCTAACGCGTTCTTGTAGTTCGATGCCTGACGCAACCACGTTTCGGCTGCTCTCTAAGAAGGGCGCATTAAATTGTTAGTGGACGAGGGTTGAGTGCATACCCACTCGTGCACTACATATTGTGTTTTTTTTTGTTGACTAGTTCGTTAGGCTGTTTGATTAGCTATCATGCTAAGCAACGTCGTCGATGTGCCCTAAACCAAAGTCGCACTGACAATGTCATAAATGTGGATCGATTCGGGTGTATATATGTATATATAACACCGATAACTCCGGAGTGTGTAGGTCTTTGCATAGAACGAAACGATGTAACCATGAAGGAACTGCAAGTCGTATTAACTTCACTTTGTGTATCGATAAGGGGGGGTTGACATATTGTGAAATTATGTTTTGTGGTTGCAGATATTGCTCGATTTAATGCTTGAGTGATAGTCTCCTGAAGTCTTGTTCCTCATTCGGCAACTAGAAATGGCCTGTTTCCATACCAACATATAATATACACATTGAGATAAACAAACCACATGAAGCCACATGGTACCGTGGATGCACCACTTCTGTCGGCATTCTTGCGTATAGACAAACAGGGTGAAGATGCAGATTGTATTCAATCAACCAAACAGCCTCTGCCAAATGTTCACTAAACAGAAATAAGATGATTATGTTGAAAAATATTGTGATAGAAGTTTTCCTTGCTTGCATGCGATGAAATTCGGAAAAGGTAAACGCATTACCGGATAACGGTACAACATTCGGGGAGCGTGAAGACAATGGAATGAAGCAAGAAAGGTGGTGGTACAACAATGTGCTCGGCAAAGACGCTTGGTGAATATGCTCAATGCTAAATACATACAGATTTAGCTGTGGTTTTGTCCACGGCATTTGTGCATGTGAATGAATCATAGACGTTCAATGTTTTGTGCATTTATTGCTTTAGTGCAATGAATTTGCCAATGAGAACAGGCCAACGATCCACGGATGGCCAGGTGATCGGAAACCGTAGAAATTAACGCACTTGATCTCATTTTAGAACAGTGAATGTAGGAGAACATTGGACGGGTGCACGGTTGCTCGATCGAATCACTGTCTGACGGCCCGCTGTGAATAAATCACTACTAGAGGTTGTGGACATCATGAAACATCCAGAATCAACGGACTGTCCATAAGGTGAACAAATTCGCTGTGGAACGTTGCGTTCCGAGGTAGCAACCTTAACATTGGGGGAAAAATACGAGCATCCATATTTCAGGGCTGTCGCTAAACCAACGTTTCGGTCATCTGTCATTCAGAAGCACCAGAGTGTGATGGCCAATTAAGATGGAAATCTCAGCAACCAAATTTTGGAGTTTGATCTCAATGTACCCATCTTCTTTCCTACCCACTTTGGGATATCATGAGGGAAAGTTTGTCAGCCATGTTTATACGCGTCATCTTCAAACTTTTTCGAATGGTGAGCAAAGTCAATTCAATTCATTCAATTGAACAACGGAGTACTCACTATGAGAAATTGCATGCTACTCCTCTGTCCATACGAGCAAGAAGCATCGTGGTGTAGCGTATTCTACATTTGGAAAACAGGTCCCGATCAGTGCATGCGATGTGGTCCTAAAACGAGCAAGCCCTCGAGTCGGAAGCTTGGTGGCCAATAGATGGACGACGGACCACTTCAAATACTGAATCGGTCATCGTCGCTTGCTTTCAATCGTAACGGCTAAATACGACTCCATCATTGCATGGGCAGCTAGCTTGTTCTCATCGGCGATTTATTTGCACCAGAGAGACGCTGCAATCAGCAATCACCTCATTTGAAATGATCATGTAAACAGATCTGCTTCGGTTTGGTTCCATTTAACTCCTCATTTCCCTGAATTCTAGTGAACGCATAGATGCTTAGTGAGTCCATGTTTCTGAAACCACTGGGACAAGCGAACCTCTATCGTGAACTGTGTGTGTACCGTGGTCACTACAAACAGCGCATGTCTTCTTGTAGCGATCAAGTCCGCTGGGGCCAGTGTGAGGCAGCGAAGGACCTGTTGTAATAGACTTTAAATGGCCTTCTACTTTGAATCCACGTTATAACGTATATGTATCCGCCTTCCATGACCTCTGTTCTCATTTCGGTTTATTTGGTTTCCTGCTGATTTAGGTAGACTTGTCCGTCTCATTACTAGACGTCGGAGAACCAGTTGATGTGAATTGCAGGAACTTCCTCGTATACGTATAGATGTCTTGTGTGGGGTTGCTGGCATTGCAGTTTTCACTTCCGTCTCGTAAACAAAATAGCCGAAGTTAAGCAATGGCCTTGGCCGAAGTATGCACAATCGATGAGGTCGAACAAGACTGAAATCTGTGTTTATCGTTTACTTTGCAGGCGGACCACCTGGAAAGTTTATCTGGATACGAATTCTCTGACCATACATAGGTAGTGCCCTGCTTGTATTTCCCTGGGTCTAGCAGATTGTAGGCCTCTACTTAAATCGAACCATCGACATATGCAGTATGCTCTGATGTGGAAAGCGTTCCATCAGATCACCTGCGAAGCCTTTCCGCATGTCGGCAAGTTTTGTAGATGGACTGAGACGAAGCTCAAAAATTTTGCATCTGGGACGCTCCTAACTCATCAAATCTGCTGTCCGACTTATCCGCAATGCAGTGTTAACACCAAACAATGCAGTTGTTCGATTCCAGTGTGATCTGTTTAAATACTCCCACTGAGACGGTCATTTCGCTGAGACATTTGGCGGATTCCATATGAGGTGGAGATTGTGGTGAGCTACTGCATCCAACTATGAAGTTTCTGATCCGATGGCCTATCCTCGTAGCTTAGCTGATGGAATGCTTGTCGCGCCTGCGCGTGCCGTTCCGGGCACTGACAAGTATTTAGCCGAAACCCAGAGCAATCGCAATTGGGTTCTTCTTAAATACTCAGATTCGCCACACACTTTTCAGTAAGTCAGTCTGTTCCCAAACTTCACCCAGAAATTTTGTGCATCTACCACTGACTGACAAGTTTAGATACGCATCGCCATGTTAAACGTCAGTATCCCGGGCTTTCGATCATTCGACAGTGCGGTGAAACAGTAGAAGGGGCACGCCAGCTTATCAGTTGCCAACGGATATTGTTGTACTGCTTGGTAAAATACACTAATTTACCTTATTTGACACATCTCATCTAGGCTCACTCTAATGCAATGATCGTTTTTGCGTACACGAGCGGTAAAATTGTTTGAAATAATGTATTTAAGTTCCAGGCAAAAATAAGTCCATGTCATTTTCTGGATATCAATTTGAATGGCCCAACAGGTTTTTCTAATATTGCTCTGCAGCTCATTAGTCCTTTAACCTGAACGAATCACATGCTATGGGGCAAAGTGGAAACAGATATTTCCCGTTAAAGACAGATGACCGAAACGTTGGTTTAGCGACAGCCCTGAAATATGGATGCTCGTATTTTTCCCCCAATGTTAAGGTTGCTACCTCGGAACGCAACGTTCCACAGCGAATTTGTTCACCTTATGGACAGTCCGTTGATTCTGGATGTTTCATGATGTCCACAACCTCTAGTAGTGATTTATTCACAGCGGGCCGTCAGACAGTGATTCGATCGAGCAACCGTGCACCCGTCCAATGTTCTCCTACATTCACTGTTCTAAAATGAGATCAAGTGCGTTAATTTCTACNTACGAATAAACACCGTCCAGTCCACTACACACGTCGTGAATAAAACGTTAGAAAGTCTCAGCGGCAATGCCCAGAACAAACGGCATGCCAAAGAATTCGAAAATTCCGAACTGTGTTATGACTGCTGTCTTTGGGACGTCTTCGTGGGCTACGGGAATCTGGTTGTAAGCGCGCACTAGGTCGATTTTTGTGAATATCTGTTTCCTCGACATATTTGCCGTCAACTCCTGAATGTGAGGAACTGGATACCTATTGGGAGTGGTTGCGTTTTTCAACGCTCGGTAGTCGCCACACGGGCGCCAGTCGTTATCGGTCTTTTTAAGCACCATATGCAATGGCGAAGCCCACGGACTACTAAACGGACGGATAATGCCGAGTTGGAGCATATGCTCAAATTCGGCTCAGGCAATTTTCAGCTTATCGGCAGCTAAGCGGCGTGGACAACATCGAACTGGAGGCCCTGGTGTGGCAATGTGATGCGCGACGTCGGTTGTCACGGTCGAGAGTTCGTTAGCGGGGTGAATCACTTGAGACAATTCGGATGAAAGTTTCCCATAAGGCTCGCAACCTAGGGGATTGGCTAGCATAAGAATGATCACAGCCGCGTGCGACGGCTCGCCCCGAACATTTAGTTTTGTCGAGGTATCGACCGAACGCGGTTGACGTGCGTCGACCAGTAAATTGAAATGTCGGAGTGAGTCGATACCAACGATAGGAGAAGGTATATCGGCCGCAAGGAAAAACCAGGGGAATAGCTTCTAAGACCGAAGTTTAAATTCAACAGCCGACGACCGAAGGTTCTAATGGGCGTACCGTTTGCAGTTCGGATAGTAGTGCCGGATTCTGATCGCGCATTTGTTACTGGATGCTGGATAGCACCAACCTCTGCACGTGCGTCGATCAAAAAAGCATTTTTAAGGTTAAGTCCCTCAGAAAGAAAAGACGACTGTCGTTTGACTGGCCTGCGGCTGTCGTCACTAGAACACGCCAGCCTGCTGGTCCAAACGTCTGTTTGCACGACGGCAACATGGCGATCGAAATCGTCTAGCGTTTTCATCATACGTCTCATGATACCAAGAAACATTGACAGTTTTTTATTCCGGGCGGTGATCGGGCGTGCGTTGGAGGACATCTAGACGGTAACCTATTACGTTTAATGCTGGATCGAAGATGAGCCAGTTCACGCCACAACTGAGCTATCTCGGCGTTTGTTTCTGGAGGGTGGTGTTCACAGCATACCAATGCTTCGCGCAGGTTTGCTGTTTCGGCGTTCCTCGTGGCCGACAAATGATCCGCCGGACTGTTGAAGTTAACTATCTGCCCAACTACTGCTGGCTGCCCTGTGCCTCGGAAACGCTCAGATATTGCGTCCGCCGAAATCACTAGGTCACTTAACAAAAGTGAGGGTAACACGAAAAGTAGCCCCTGTGTGTTATCAGACAATCTTTGTATCCACAACTCTTGCAAAAACGACTCGAGCAACTGTGACTTGCCTGCTATATGTCACATCTCCCGAAGAATTACCGATAGTTTCTTGTCTTCCAACTGTAGCCGTTGGAACAGTTATTCCAAACGCAGTTTACCGGATGGCTGTGTTTCTTTAAGAATCGTCTGCTTAGCGGACTCATAACGATCGCTTGTTGACCCTAGTAAGTTGTCACTAATCAGGTTCAGCATATTTCGGGGATGATGCGGTATAAGCTGCGAGAACTTGTCCGAATCTTTTGTTATGCGCCGGTTGCCGAACTCTATTTCCAACACAGCGAACCACAGCTCTGGATCGAGATCCCAAAAGCGGGAACAGCTAGCGTGATCAACGATGCTGGAGACAAGAATTCGGACTCGACTATTTCAGTGACCATAGCGACCAAGCGAATGGAAACGGATATATAAATTTATATGTGTGCACTATATACACATTATACGCACCCAAAAAGTGATGAGAAGAGAAAAAATGAACTCAGGTGTACACTGATGTATATCTAACCCGGGCTCACCAGTTTGTAGAGTTCAGACGGGCTATGGCCGGTCCGTTACGAACAACGCAACGAGTAGACAAGAAATATCTTGCCGACACGTGAAATCGACGAGAGCGAGCGAACAGCGAGATGAAATGTTGTTACAGTAGAACGTCAAGCGAGCATGCACCGGAGCCGAACGTTCGAGTGCGCGGGTGGCATGCCGGTAACCACACTCTTTCAAACAAATGTTCAAGCGCACACAAAATGTGGGTAGGAGAAAGAGTACAAATGCTATCTGTAACTTTAAGGAAGTTAGCAATAAATAAATAAATATGGTCGCTACAAAATCGTCTGCAACAAATGCTACAACACCCGCCTCCATCATGGTAGAGCTGACCAACGTTTTTGCGGTAATTTTCTCGTGCTGACCTATGATGTCAAGTTTTCCAGATCGTACGTTCTGAATCAATGTAGCAGCTGATACATTATAAAGGAAAGCATGGAGTTTTATTATGTCCAGACCCCCTTTGATTTGGATTTGGATTAATCCAAGGGACCCATTAGGCTCATGTGATAAAGTTACCGAATGGCAAAAATTAACTTCATACTCGGCCAGCATTAGCTTATTTTGCTCCCGTGCAGTCATTGTAACATCATAACAAAAGAGCAGAGAGAGCTTGTGCACAATGATGTACTACGCAACATACAGCGGTACCAGAGTAGACGTATGAGGGAGGCATGAGGAAGTTACGTTTAAGCACAACTGTCCTCCTTGCTTGTCCAACCGTCCGTCGACTCAGGATCTTCCCGCACAACGCTGACGTAGTGGTCTAAATGGAGGAGCAAGTAACACTGTAAGAATAACCACTTCGAATTCAGTCCGTGCACACGTATTAATTTCCGTCTCGCGTTCAAATATCAATCGATAGTCTAGTAGCGTAAGCATTTCAATTAGGCGGTACAAAATGAAGAAGAACAGGAGAGTTCAAACGTGAGGTTTTAGCACCAATTCAGACTATGTTGTATGTAAGAATGTGACACATATTTAGCCAGTATTTAATGCAATCAGTATATAGGAATATATATAAAGTGTATACAATACAATAGTTCTACCGATGAGGTATAAGCGTCGGAGTAGTAGAGGTTCATATTATGCAGGCCATATGTCGTGGGTTGGTAGCCGATCGATGCAGGATATAGACGTTTGGCATCTCGAACTTTCCAGCGGGCATTCTATCATTGTACTTTCAATCTTGTTTTTAGTGCTTTGAACGTAATTTTTAAATGACCTTTCAGAATGAACACTCCTTGGGTCCGCCCGAAGAAAAAAACAACAGATAAAAAGGTGAAAATACACTAGTGAATGGTGGAATGGTGGTAAACAATTTAATTTGAGGGTCGACGCTTCAGTTTTGAAGTTAGTTTGCGCTTGATTTGGACTGTCACTATGGCTTCCTTCTCCACTCCGTCTTCCCCAGCAATCGGCTAACCAACTACCTCCATGATTCATTGCCCACTTGACACTGCCATGTTAATCATCAGCACTATGACCACAGCCGCAAGATCTGGAAATTCCGTTGTCCATTTTTCCCCTTTCTGAATTTTAGGGAGGTTTTTCTTGAGCTATCGAGACCAGAAAACGCCAGCTAAATGCTGCGCCTGTCTCCATTTTTGCGTCAAGTTTGGGATGGTCGCAGTGAGCGCATTGTCTGATGAGATAGATCACAGCATCGGTAGACAGTAGTAGCGTCTGGAATGGGAAGGAATTACATAAACACAAATTCGGCGTAACCGTGCAATATTCTGTAGCAAAGCACTCTGTGTACATAACGAGAGGCAATGGAACCAACTAGCTCCCCTTAGGGTGGTGAACACTGGTGCCTGTTGCTTTGGTCTCAACTCTGCCATCCTGCCACTGAAGTCTTCAGGCCATGAAAGACGTATAACTTGATCTTTCCACAAGAATTCCGGGTCATCAAACCGCATTCTTGCTTTTTGGTTTGTCTGGTGCATACACTGGGATGTTAAGTCCGTAGGGTTCTGTTTGCTCTCCACTTGCCGGCAGTAGTCCGGACTAGACAGGTAGTGTGTTGATGATATTTTACTGGCGACAAATTTTCCAACTCGACTGGAGGTAATGCAAGCGATATGAAGAACGATGCTTGTGTCCGTCCACAACGTTACGGATCTAGCTTCCTTCAGCAAATCTTTTTCGACGTAGTTGGTCGGCTTGGCAGCAAAATAAACCACTGTCAAGTTCATCCGAGATGAACTCACAACACGCATGAAAGCTACTCTTGAACTTCCAAACACCCAGTGGTAGTAAATAGACCCGTCTCTATACATCAGCTCAACGCACAGAAACACACCTCACTGGTTGTTTATCAAATCATCGTCACTAAGTGGTTGGACAGTCAAAGATATACTGTGGCGTTCAGTACAGCAATCAATAACTACTCTAAGTTTGGTGGGTTTCACATATTTTAGTCTGAACCAGTTTGTTCCCTTGATGAACTTGAATGAAACACTGTGAAGATGCAATCCATGCGATGATCTCCGGGGTAAGATTTCGTACATTCTGATCACACATGCATATGTAACTGATTTTAAACGAGTCAAAACTCCACGGAGCGGAAATCATGACTTAAAGGATTAAACAGACAGGCACCAAAAATGAAAATCACGATTGTGGGATTTGTAGTGACTATAATAAATAATATTTTGATAGTCGCGTTTATCTGTACATTTTCTATGATTCTGTTTTCGCACCTGCTTTTGTTGTAGTTAAGCTACTCTTTTTGTAACATCCGGGCCGGGGCCAAAACCACAACTCGCTTCGTGCCTTGCTAGCTTGACGTATTTCTCTGTACACTCTATTCTCCAGAGTTGGTTATAATACACGGGGTCAGCGCGCTGAGATTCGGCTTTTCATTGTCGATCGATTATCGGTAGTGATCACTGACCGGGTTTTCATTTTGTTGGATCAGTTCCGATAGACTGCCGACTACCAGGGTAGCCGCAGTGTCAAAACATTTTAGTGTCAACGAGTACTGGCTGACTGCTGCATGTTCGTGGTCTATAAATTTGACCAGTGGTTGGCGCGGTAGGTACCAAATAGACTATCGCTCTTTCTCTGTATCGAGCACAGGAGTTAGTTCGGCTTGTTTAACGCCGATGTACTTCTCCATTTTTGATAGGAACCTGAAACAGCATCTCGTCAAGCAAACGACGGTTTTTCATACTGCCACTTACGTGGTAGGCTAGTTCACCGCTGTTTGACGAGTCCACCTGTCCATCCCTCAAAGGTCAAGCTATTTGGTAGTGACTGTCAACGAATGCCAGGGACCTGCTTATTTAAACAAGTGTAGTGCCTACTTCAACAGGCCCAACACGCTGGGTGAACTGGGTTTCACTGAATTCAAAGCAAAACATACTCTCTAGTCGGAGCGACTGTGATGACCTGCCGGACAAGTGGTATACCAAGGTTTCTGACAACTATCACTTAAATATGGCTAGGTTTGCGGTTGCTTGCCTATAGGTAAAAAGCGCTGTAACTCAAGTTGTTATTAAACAGACAAGGGGCGATTACCCGTAGGGCTTCCATTCGCCTTCAAACCTATATCTGATGATATAATAACATCATGGGCTTCAGTATCATTGGTTAATGTTTTCTGAGCAATCTAGCTAGGCAAGGTTATGCTACGTAACCTTTCAAGTGGGGCGTTCTCTGTTGACTTCACTTCAGTAGTCTGAGCAGCCTTTGATGTTCGGTACAATTTTTCTCCCATCCTGTTGGACTGTGGGTGGTAAGTCGTGGTATGAATCCGTCGAATTCTAAGGTGACGTAATAGTTGCTCAAATAGATGAGACCGGAAGTGGGAGCCGCGGTCTGTAATTATAATGGATGGCATGCTTAATTGTGAAATCCACCCGACCACGAAAGCTGTCGCCAGGTTTTGAGTGGCGATGTCACAGATTGGGAAACTTTTGACCACCGATTAAACCCATCGATACGTGTAAAAAGATATCGGAAGCCTTTCGGTGGTGGCAAGGTTCCAACAAGGTAATCGTGCACTTGGTCGAAGCGAGCGTCCGGAATAAGAAACGACCCGAACGAAGTGACTACATGACTTCACTGAAACCAGGGTATATACCGCTCTTGTGATCTGCATAACTGGGAAGCCGGGTTCATCAGCAAGATTTCAGCAGTGCAAATTTTTGCAGACGTTAGCGAAGCTGGTGAACCACATCACGAAAAACATAACATACCCGAATATATTTCAAATAATAGAACATATTAGTCTGAATAAGTAACTCTTTGAAGAAGAATGAGGACTGGTGTTCTAAAACACGAAAACCGAATAAAAGGACTCAAAGATCTCACTGAATCTCCTACGTTTGCGGAAATTTTTACAAACGAGTGGACCGTATTCGAATTCAAAGATACTTCAGTGCTCTGGGGCCTTTCCCGAGTTTCTAGAACACGTACGCTCACCACCCGTATTCGTACGTGCTTCCTACACACTATCACACCTATAACTCAATTGACTGTTTAGACAGAATGCCTTAGGATCGTATCCGTGCATGCTCCAAACCGTTGCAAGATGTCGAGAAGACCTACGCCTAGGGGCTGATGAGATTTCTCCATCCACCATAAATTATATTGCGTTATTTTGAATGCAGATGGCGAAAAATTACACAGGGATGTGAAAGCTAGGCCAACTGTGAGCGATGATCGGGTTAGTCTGGCCAAATCCTTTGTGCACGTATCGTTATATTTCTTGCTTGTATGAATTTCCTAGCACTGTCAACCCATTAAATTTTCAGTTACCCACTGAACTAGAACGACTATGTGCGGATGCACACTGTCAAGTTTTTCTTACTTTCACTGGTCGACCCGGTTAGCAGAATGGCTATGCTAATTCACGGATTAACCCAAAGGAGGCGATTCTTTGCGGAATGTTTGCTCTTTACGATAACTTCTTTCCTGCTTACAAAAAACTAAGCATTTTTCATAAAATACAGAAATTGCAAAGAAATCGAGACCAATATGCTTATTGACTTGGCTGTTCGTGACAAATCTAATCGAAATGGACTACTTCAACTGCACTCCAGTATTTAACGGGAAATTATCCCGCCTCAGTTTGTACGACCACCAAATGACTGCTCGGATACCAACTGAAAACATGAGAAGTAGAAAAGTGAAAAAACATTACGAACTGACATTCACTCCCCATTTGTGTGTACCGTTGGAGAGACTGCTTTAGTTGGTTTGTTTTATTCCGTCAATATCTCTAAACTCTCAAGGTCTATTTGAGCCGGCGATTTGAATTGGTGGCCAGGTTCTGGTATGTGTTGTCGGTCCGACCGTCTGTTTCATTTTCGAGGTACTCATATTCAAACTTCTAATGAAATAGAAGCATTAATTGTTCCATAATTATTTCTTTATTATAAATGTTTTGCGTAGACGATATGGCCGCATTCCATATTCTTATACAACGTACCCGTACGCAACCAACACGACCGTTTTTTGATATTTTCCCAACAGTATTGTGTTTGAAGGTTTTCAATGCAATAAAGAGCCAAGGTTTTTTCACGCGCGGTTCTCTTATGCGATGCTATGTATGGTTGCATGTTTGGGCTTCGTGGGAACGGTGGAATTTCACCGTATTAATACGGCAAGTCACTTCAAACTTCCTTTTGCAGTGCGATCGCCTGATGCTGGCAGTGACGGCTATTAGAAGTCAAGAGTTTTGGTCGGAATGATGTCTACGTTCCGTCGGATCGTCACATAATTTATTATATCTGTTTCAAGTTTTCATGAGAGCTGATTATGTAGGTATCCACGTATTAAAAGTGGTGGCGAAACATTCAGAAACATACATCGCGAACGTGGTAAATGTTGATCTCATATTTTGCTGTCGTATAAGGATGTATATTGTTACTTCATATCGCTCATGAGTTCTTCACTTTTTTTAGTTTCCGCTGATAAACGTAATTTTGGTTACGATGGTTATGTAGCAACACTTGTCCTATCGACTTAACTGTCGCATCTGCACCTTCAATGTCACCAACTGAATGTCCTCGTAATGCTTATGGTACATTATTCCCCCTTTGCTTTGTGGATTCAAGTTTATTCCGATTAGAATCAGATGGTAGTGCTCCAGAAACTTGATGGACCAATAGAAACGGAAAGATTGAAATTCCGCTCTTGTAGAATATTCACCCAACCATTAAGACCGCCCTATGAGTGTCCGCTGACCCTATCCGAGTGTCTTTTGATTGTCCCTTGAGCATCCTATGACATTTCTAACTGCACGCTTTCAAGTCACTCAGGACATTGGGAAAAGCAGCCCGGGCTCCCGTATAATATTGTCATCAGTCTCATTTCTTTCCACTGCCCACTTTCTATTATTCCAAGGATTAGCGAGCATGTTCAAAGCTCGTTGTTCGCGTTGGGTAAGGTTATTGGATGGTCGAATGCGGGTCAATACTGGTACGATAGTTTGTCGGATTTTGTGTTGTGCCTCTCCCGACAAGACGTTAGATTTCATTATGTGTTCTAAGTTTGCCAAGTATTCTCTGTTTGGTGCATCTCTCGTGTTAAAATTGAGTCCTTTCACAAGTACATCTTGCTCGTCGTTGGATAGTGGATGGTTTGATAGGTTTCTGATCCACGTATAGTTGCTGGAGTTGGCATGCTTCTTCGACAATCTTGAGAGCTTCTCTTCAAGGGCTATTCTCTTCTTATTCGCGACTATTGCTACTCGCCGCCCTATTGCTGCCTCTAATTTATGTAGCTGATGTTTGTCTATTATTTCTTTACAGTCTTCTCTTTTGGCTGTTATGATGTTTCCGTATTTCCGTAACCGATTGTGAGCATCCATTATTAACATACGTAACATCCGTCTTCCGTTTTGTCTTGCTATTTCCCAAGCTTGTGGATGATTGAATGGTGGTCTGTAGTTGATACTTGGAGGGAGAATGTTTTGACGCAGGCATTCATGCAAGAAGAATAGTTGCTCACGTGTGGAAGCCCCTCTGCAGGCAAAGGTCTCTCAACAGCGAGTTGCTTTTAGCGTTGTGCGCCCATGTAGGTTTCTGATGGTTGGGAACAGTGGTGTTGTTGTTTGTAGCTCGGGTTGATGGTTTTGGTATTCATATATTCGCCGAGCTTGGCATTTAGGTTGCAAACGTTTCATCACCAGGCGAGGTGACATCATCAGTGCGTAAGTGTTTCAGCGCATATTTTGAATGTGAAGATTGATCGATGCCTGCTCTTATATAGGGCAGTGAGTTGACCTACTAGCCTGGATTCTGGTCAACTCACTGTCCTATATAAGAGCAGGCATCGATCAATCTTCACATTCAAAATATACGCTGAAACACTTACGCACTGATGATGTCACCTCGCCTGGTGATGAAACGTTTGCAACCTAAATGCCAAGCTCGGCGAACATATGAATACCAAAATTAGCGAGCATGTAAACGAGTAACTAAACCCTTGCAGCTTATCTATTATGACCGTCCTATTAGAATACCTGAGTAACTCCTGAATGTGCTTGTTGGACATACAATCATACAACCATACAGCGCACAACCCTTAGAAAAACAAACACGACAATCAACGAAGTATATCGACGTACTTGCAAAATAAACAACAGACATACACAGTACATCGTTCTTATGATTGCTGACACTGGAAGCGGTTGATTTTCTGTGTTCTACCCCGTGCGTTTCACGGTCCCAGATTGAATAGAAGACGAGTTTGCAAGGCCGAGTTAGGAATAGCATATCTCTCGTAAATAATTGAGATAGAACACAAATGAAACATGACTGTCTTGAAGCATTCTTTTTCAGCATTCCATTGATGGTACAGCCATTTGCTAGTACATATTGGACAGGCCGAATATACCTTCCTGATCTTGTGTTAAATTCAAACATGCTCTCGGAGCACACCGCATGCGGAACCTTCGTGGTGTTTGATGTCCATCTGAAAGTACGTAATTTTGCACTCCTTCCTGCAAAAGCTCCACTATAGCTTCTTCAATATCAAACAGTAGCCTATCAAGAACCGTTCCCACAAAATCGTTCATTATCCTAACCATGCTCTCTAGGCATGATAATGAATGTATGCAACGCATGTATTCCTTCGTCGAACATGTCTCGCCTATCAGAATTCCTTGAAAAGTCTTCAGCGTTACTGCATTGAAGCGACTTAAGTAGGCGAAGAACGCCAAGGCGGTGAAATCCAGGTAGCTTCCACTAATAAAATAAAATCAAATTAACGTGAAACATTCAGTAACCTTGATTATGAATTGATAAAAACGCTATTCTGATATAGTTTACTAAATAAATTTATTTGGCGCTTGTCATAGTATGATTTAGTTGCCTCATCCAAATGGGATTTTGACAGGGCACTCATGGTACGGTCGACCGTCTTATGAGCGCCTCAAGTGCGTAGAGTGAGTGTGCATAGCCTTCAACGGCTATAGTTCTTTCATTTTGCCTAGGAGGTATGATACATATCCAGGTACACTCAGATAGAGTTAAGTTTTTGAGCGTATACTTTTCCCAGAACCGCAGATACTTTTCCAGTTATTCTGCTCACACTTGACATTACAGTGGAACTTGCTAGGGATTGTTACAAAGGGAGCAATGCGTGTGGTATCTGTTCATTTTCAACCATCTCCAGCAATACACATTCTCCTTAAGTAAATGCACTAAAATGTCAGAAAAACCTTAGTGTGGATAATGTTGTTTAAGTCTGTGCGCTTCAATACAGCGCACATCCCAGTGGGCTGAATTACAGTAATCGCCTGAAGGCACATGGAAGGCAGAGAAAATAGTGAGTAAAACAATAGAAGAAAGTCGTGATCGGTTAGTAATGTCACTGTCGAGAGAACAATAACTTCTGATATTTCCCGGTCGTTTATACTGCGGAAGGGGATTGACTTGAGGGACCTCACCCCGAGCCTTTGACTCAAAAGTCTGACTTGCAAAACAATAAGGTATATGGTTTTCTTGGGGGACCCTACCCGGAGACAGTGACTCAAGAGTCTGATTCACTTGGCAGTGAGGGGCTTGCCCAGCTCGAGGGCGTAGTGAATAAGACAATAATGTCTGATTTCAAACACTGCTGCGCGCAGCGAATGTACTCGAGGCTACATCAGGCGTTTCAAAGATATTTGATGTTTCTCGACCGTATTGGATAATACGCCAGCGGTCATGGCCAACCGTTGGGCAATCGGAGTACTATTTGTTTGAGGGTACCATCCCTAACCCCATTCTTCCTGATACGGAAGACAGCAGTGCCGCAACTATAAAAATAGTTCTGCTCTATGCCCATAGGATCGTGCCTTACTACCTAAACAATCCTACGCGGTCAGTAGTGTG
This sequence comes from Paragonimus westermani, assembly GCA_008508345.1. NCBI lineage: Eukaryota > Metazoa > Platyhelminthes > Trematoda > Plagiorchiida > Troglotrematidae > Paragonimus > Paragonimus westermani. The sequence continues at coordinate 141,617 of QNGE01001329.1, read as the reverse complement.
ACATACAGTCCTGTGATGATGGGCTGAATTATTATCATTCTAAGTCACTTAATTTGGATAACTTGGGTGTTATATTTTCATGAAGCCCCAAAACTGTGGACGTTTTACAAGTCCAAAATACTGATGACACAGAATAGAGGAGAGCAAATATTATCAGGTAATGTAGTATGTATACAGAGAAAAAAGCCAAGTGTAATTTGCACTCTTCTCAATGGATTTGCCTTGCGAATCCAATAAGTTCAATTGACCAACTTAGGTGTTTTGATGTCATCTGTGCGATTTTTGCAGCGCAATCTGCCTGACTTTAACATTTCAATGATTCACTCTAAGATAAAAATTAAAACAATTAATTAAATAAATGGAAAAGTGGTGAACGTTTCTAGTTGCTAGTGGAAGGAATTCTTGCAGGTTATTAGCGCTGAAATAAAAGTGATATATTTCTGTTACAACCAACTCAAAGAACCTAAAGCCGATCAAGTAAATGAAACGGTTATCAATGAGTGCTAATAAGTGAGTGAAAATCATTCATCGCTGTTCACTTCAACCAACTCAAAGAACCTAAAGCCGATCAAGTAAATGAAACGGTTATCAATGAGTGCTAATAAGTGAGTGAAAATCATTCATCGCTGTTCACTTTGCTCGTACAGTGGATAGGAAAGTAAAAAATGCTGGACATCTTCGCTAATCCCTATAGAACTACTCCAGTCTCCACCACTGTCTGCACGGGGTTGAGTATTTTGAAACCTACTGACGTAATATCAAGAAATTGTAGTGCCGTTAGTCAAAGACAACTTATTTTAAAATAAATTCTGAGTATCTCACCGAGAACCTATGCGTTTTGTCGTATTCATAAGCCAGAAACATAAAAACCGACGTTACTGCAGCGTCGAAATTGATGTGTATTCTGTAAGACTCCTAAGAGATACATAGAAGGTAGTCGACCAATTTGTGTTACTAGGTTGACTGTCGCCAGGTCCATTGCGGCTCATGAAGGCCAATGCGGTCCAATATGGGTCATTGACGTTTGCTTTCAACGAATAAACGCCCCGTCGAAAACATAACCTATATGTTATCTTGTACAGTACTTCGTGTGAATTAGTGGTTTTTCATTTTCCGCCAAACTGTATTTAATTGTTAGGTGGGTTAGGCGGACGAAAAATTAACTGTCGGACGGAGCTATTGACAGAAAGGGAACGAAGGAACTGAGTTTGTGTTGACATTTACCGAAAGCCATATGCCGCGCCTCAAAAAGCTCCTGTGGTTTGCACGATGCCAGTGCGGGATCCGCAAAGGACCCTGTTCCGTGGTCTTGATGCCACCTACATGAGCTCGGTGTCGGTCTGCATGGAGATGCCACTAGAATATTCACTATGTACATACTAACAGGAGAGATAGTTGCTTCAAAGACAGATAGACAGTAGTAAACACAAGCTTGGACATCGAGCCTACCTCTCAGTTCAACGTGTGCGGTTGTAGTGAGGAGAAACAGCATAAAGTAAAAGCCAGACGACAAAACGTCTAATCTTTTTCTAGAGGAGCTAAAATAAACACCGTCATAGTTTACACTTTCCAGTAGAGACGTTTGAATACTCTTATATGAAGTTCTGAGACATTTTAAAAACGACTAACTACCCGAAAATGCTTACAGCTCTTTTATACCAATTGTGCAGTGGAATCTTTCCGCCATGTTATAAGCCAAAACAACATATTCTCATGGATATACAACCATAGACATATTTGTCCAGTGTGTTTAATTTCCAGTGCAGGACAGGTGCTTGGACGTGATAGGAAGTGTAGCTTATTGATTAGAGAACCTCTGTACAATTTTAGAGTCACTCAAACATAGAGATGAACCGACCTAGTGTGTGAACACACTGTCGGCGCTTTATCTCCATACTTCATCTGGGGCCAGGGTTTGCATTGGACTGTCTGACAGTTTCAGCACCATGAGCGGCAAACGTCAAGGCTGTCCACCTTCACTATTTTTGTTTAATTTTGTCATAGGTAAATTAATGGAAGACTATCTGCGACGCTCATAAGACGTCTGCGTGGACCTCCTACCTGGTGAGAGACTGACTGATCTTGACTATGTTGTCGACAGGGTATGGCTGTTCAACAACTTTGTAACAGAAGTAACAACACTAGATGCTATTTCGCGTTCTGTTAAGTACTTCGGAATGCGCTTTGCGGCCTCGATATATAAAGTGCTTCTGTATGTTTGCTGTGACTACGGGAATTTACTGTTAGATAATGAAGTAATAGAGGTTGTTGATCGGTTTGTATACCTGGGGAACTACATCAGTGGCAGCGGTGGAATTGTGAGGAATGGAAGTATGTATTCCTAAGGTTGAGACGGTATTCGCCAATCTTAGGATACTTTTGGTGTCAGAGAGGTATATCTCTCAAGCTCGAGGGTCGCGTATGTAAAATAACAATGAGAGCCCTATCACTTTGCAGCAGCGAAGCTTCGCCGCTCAGGTTAGAAGAAGTGGATCGTCTTTCGGTAGTTGGTCACTGATGTCTGCGTTCAATCGCACGTATCGGGTGACACCAGCTAGTAAACAACGAACATGTCAGGAAGCGAGTGTTTAGTACTGATTGCCAAACGGTTTCTTTTGTTGACCCCTTGATATCTGTACAGACTTGGATGGGTAGGTCATGTGTTACGGATGCCAGCTATTCATTGGCAACACCGAGCACTCTGCCGACTCTGTGGCCGGCTGGCATAGGGTGCAAGGTGGACAGATTTTAATCTGGCTCAGAGAAGTAAAATAGTCGATCAAAGGGTTGGTCACCGTAGATCGAGGCCGTCTTCCGAGCCTGGGACCTCGCGATCCACAGAGTCGGTGGCTGCAGACGTTAGGTGAGATGGCAGCTAACCAAGCTTAGTGGAAGCCGTAAGAGAGCGGCCTTGCTGATGACGCCACACTTACACTTAAAGCTCGGTTTGTTTGTTTGAAAAGTGTAGGCAACTTGGTGTTGAGTGTTTGAGTATGGACATAGTTATTTTTTGTAAATAGGTCCCTTCTTGTCCATTTTCTCTTTCCCTATTCCTATACAAGGTTTGCATTTTTCTTCTTCATGGTTGTGTGTGCCCGTTGAGCATCAGTGTGAATCACTGGAGTGTTGCTGTCTGCGGTGATGATGCTAAGGAAGACCGCTTAACGTCACATGACCCTTGTATGTAAAACCGCATGAGAATGAAACTTATATTGTTCAAGTTGCCACTGATGGTACTACCGCTCCTGTTATGCAGGCAACATGTTTCTTTTGGGATATCGACTCATACATATATCTATATATTTATACATGTTTATACAATCTGATTTCAGCCTCCAAGTCATTAGAGGATAAGATAATCAAGTAGCCATCGTTCTAAAGAAATTATGACCCAAAACACTGATTCAGACTCTAAGACGTTTCGTTAACCATTCAGATTCTGCTTATGCGCCATTGAACTGGATTTGTAGAAATAAAAACTCACAGTAAAACAGCACACATCTCTATACCCTTCTGCATCACCACAGTCTGTCGTGGTCTTGGTTACTGTGCTGCAGGAATTCTGGAATGATCTCCAGCCATACGCTATTCAAGCCACCTTTGAAGAAGATCGAAGTATCACTGTAACTTAATTCAAACGGGAGCTTGTTCCACGCGTTCGCTACAAGGTAGCCGGGGAAATTTGCTTGTACGTATTAACGAGCTCCGTTCTTATTCAAGCAGAGTTTGTGACTTTCTGTGAAGACGCCTTAGCTCATTTTTTCAAACTGTCCGTGGCTTCTGCGTCACTAGTGTGAGGCCTTAGAAAGATCTCCTCCCGTCCTCCGTTCTACACAGTACAACACTAGCTTTTTTTACATTCGTTATAAGGTTTGCCCTTGAAATCTACTTTCAAACAAGTCGCAAAATATAACGCTTTCTTAATACACCAAATATCTTCACGTAACTAGATCATCCACGCCTGTGCTCAGTACTCCAAATACAATCAAACTCTAGCTCTGTATAGCCGTAAAAATATTCACTGGTGCTCCTTAGACTGTGCACACTTAAGTCTAATAGACTAAGTGCGGGCTCTGTGAATAGCCATCGCGCCTTGAATGGAGAGTTTAAATGTATTTTTGAAAAGAAAACCGCAGATGTCGCTTAATTTTAGAAGTATCTTGAAGACCAGATACTTCTAACGGTTCCCAACTACCCATTAGGATGTGGTAATTATGGCGTTCAATGGAAGGTTTCATCGAAGAGACCACTCTGACACCGCAGAGAGATCCTGTGTTAATTCAGCTCGGCTTGTTGACTACTATCTGAGCACCATCTGTAAATACGAAGCGCGGTCATTTGTCCCCAGTACAAGATTAAGAAAAGGAGAGGGCCCAATACGGATGTTCGTGGGACACCGGATGTTCTGTTCCCAACGTTTACTTTGAAAACTCTGCTACGCAATAAACTTTGGATCCAGTCAATCACTGGGTTTGGGATATCGAACCATCTTCATTTACGGGTGAAGCAAATAGTGCTTCATTATGTCGAAGGCTTTGCTGAAATTAAGGTGATATACTTTTACTTTCCCATCTTTGTCCAATCTCCTTGTGATTCGCTCGTGAAAGCTTGAACAGCTAAAACTGACCTCTCTCTAAGTCATGTAGTACAGACCGAGGACTACGACCTTTGAATAGAAACAAAGAAACCATTTTCCTGATTGGCATTTTCAGGTATTTTAGAACAACGCTAGTCACATCTACATATCTGTAATTTTCACTCCATCAAACGTTTGCTGAGCAGGAAAATTATGCAAACCTCCGTTGACTTAGCTGGCGCGACTGAACTGTACGTATCTCCAGTATTCCCTCAGTATCGTCAATGGGTAGATAGTTGTGGAGCACTATGAAAGTAGCGAACAGGTAGCGTGTTTATCAACCCAATAGATCAACAAGTAATCTCGTGAGCTCAGTTCAATAAGTCATCCTCATACGTTACGATTATGGACATACAGCTAATATTAGCAATAATGATTACGTCAGTTAGTTTTCGTTTGATGTTTAGCGTACCTCTTCTACCGTACTGTGTTTATGAAACTGACGGTTGCTTCTCAGAAGTCAATTTGTGAGTCAAAAATGCCATCAAGGTAGATTTTTTGAACACCACAATTGTAGTAGACAAGAGAATTTATAGGTGATCCTTATCTATCAGGTGTCAGAGAATACTTTTTCTGTAAAATAATCGAAAGTTTGTTCTAGCAGCTATGAAAGCAACAGAACACATTAGAATCGGAAGTAGAAGTTACAGTTCCATATTTATTGGAAGAAATATTTGCATATTTCACTCTGTACCCTTCGTAGACCAGCGACAGCAACTTATAGAAGAAGTGAGGTGGCCTAATGGTCACTTGGCTGCACCTAAATACCTGGCATTCAAAAAGGCTGTCGAAGCTGTCGGTGATCCAGAAGACATGTGAGAGAGCAAGAACCAAACACTTACTAGAAAAAACATAGGCAACCTCTTCACGAGGTTACATATGTCCCCTGGATTCAGGAGATTTCGGAATCGAAAGATGTGGTTTACTCTATGCCGAACCTCTTACCCCAGGCATACATAGAAGCTTGTAGGTGGGAAAAGTGGACGAGTTTTAGAGAAGTTAAGGGACCGCTAGTCACTGAGTTATGTAGATCCTACTTCTAGAGCGAATGAAAAAATGGGTTGCTTGCGGACAGCACAAAAACGGTTGAATTGGGCAGTACGCATAAACCTTGCAGATATGAGTCATTTTTGGTCCGTGCGGTTATAAGTCTTGCTTCAGATACGTCCATTCCCATCGACAAAACTGCAAATTCACAAAATTACTTCTAAAATTGCTGTTCGTAAAACTGCTTAAGTAACACAAGCAAATCACTTTGACCGTTATCTGAGACCTAAGTTCTAATGTACATGCTTATTAACACCAGCAACATCACAAGTAATAGTGCCAGTGCATTGGAGTAGGAGGTGAACATACCAAATATAAAAAACTAGTGACTCGTAAATCGTCATATATAAACACAAATTGCTCGTTCAGTGTTCAAATACAGACCATTACTGAAGGAATACATCGCAACATGAGGGACCAAAGCTGATTTGATAAGGTCAGATCACTAGGGTTCTTGATTTAGCGGCATGATTCTGTCTAATGATTTCATGGCTTAAGGATTATGTTAATCCAGTGCAGGTATCACGAGCAGTAAGGGTTAAAACTTTGTATTGCATCATTTTCCCGGTCAAGGTAGCATATAATTACAAGTTAGATGGCCAGAATCAAATATAAATTACAGATAAACGGAAAACTGAGAAACGAGAAATATCAAAGAAAATGAAAGGTATTCATTGCTGTATATGCTTTCCATATTGAAATCTTGGAAAATATCACCTCCGTTTTTACTTTATGTGGTTCATTTAGTGGTAACATGCAGTTCATGTATTATAATTTTGGCTATTATTATATGCATAAGCCTTTCTATCGTCTTGCCAAATAGTACACGCAGTCTGTTGATTGCTAGTCATGCAATATTCTCTGCTTTTCAACGTAAAACAGACCTATTGTTTGAAATCATTCATGGGTTTTTTAGAAAACGGCTACAGATGTTTGAAAACGTCATGGAGTCGCTTCATTACGATACGATTCATTTCATACGTTTTGATGGGCAGTGAGTGGCCAGCAGCATTTATCCACAAGGTAGCGGTTGAGCGAAGCAAACAAACCACACCTTGGAGACCGCTACTGATAGCTTTCGCAAACCAAAACATTAGCAAATCGTGTTCATTTTTGACCAGATGTATGTCAGCGTACGAAAACACTGTCAGTGCATCAACTAGACAAACACGATACCTTCTGTAGACCGGATGAGAGGTCTGACAACTGTCTGCTACATGTTTATATACAGTTCAACAGTCACAACCTTCAGTAAAGTAACACACCATCAGACTGATAGACGTCCTAGTACGGGCACACCAGGTGGCACGAATACATTCGAAAGATGCTCATCTTTATCAAAGAGATCATGGTGATGAAGACGCCTCTGACCTCTTCCTCTAATAATTAGATGGGTGTTGACTGTATCAGCGCGCCTCGAACTCAGAAGTGGTGGAAACCTTGCCGGTTCATTTTGACCGTTTGAAGTAGAAGCCGATCCAAAAGTAACAAGGAAAACAGGTAGACGACAGACAATCGGGCAAGAACTATTAGTGCCAACTTAAGGGAATTGGATGTGACTTCGGTGACGTCTATTGAAGAAGTGGTTCGTTACGTTTTAGACTTTCGAACCCAAGTAAAAAATTTTCCTAGGCTTAATTGCTCGACTGTTGCACTGCAGTTCATGATATCAATTATTACCTAAAAATCCCGAAAATCACGCGATGTTGGTTCAATGACTGTTTGCTTCATTTGAATTGGTTATCTTTCAGTGTAATAAAGGACAATGCTTTTAAAGAGCCAACTTACATTTTGTAAGACAACGCCTTAATTTCACCAGTAACTCGGTTACTTGTTTGTGAAGCGTGGGCACTTCGATTTGGAATGTTTGGGTATCGACCTGTCTGTTGTTAGTAGTTGGGTTTCCTCCCCCTCTGTTTTTATTCTTCCTGGTCAATTATTGCCTTTCTCTTCATGGTTGTATGACTGTAAAGTATCAGTTAGCACGACAAGTGTATTTCTGTCCATGATGATGATAGTGTTGAAATTTATTTCCACTCACCTGATTGACTAACAGAAATACTGAAGTTTAATGATCATGAAAGCTGACATGTTGCCAATACTGAACGCCGGGATAGTTTTACTGATAGAATCGGAAGACGTAATTATGGATAAAGTAAACGTCACGAAGCATCTGCTCTGTTGGTAACATCATAGTTCACTGAGTTTGACACGTTGGATTTTTGTTGGTTAAGATTTGCGATTAATACTTATTGCATAGCAGAACCTGCGACTTCTTTGTGCCGTTAGTTTAGTTTCCTGATGTTTTTCTTCCTCCACTGAGGTACCATTGTTTGTTTCGATTATCGAATTAGGTTGAACTTGCCATACTTTTTATTAGGCGACATATGAAGTAAGTTGAATTCAAGTCAACAGGATTGATGGATTTATCACGATGATCTACTTAAGGGTGGTAGACTTTGTGAACGCAATAGAACCTTCAGAGTTGATAAATCAAAACTTTTGGAGTTATTCTCCCATCTGCACAATTCAGTGATTTTTATCATTCATATCCAGAATGTACGTATGTTGTCTATGACCGAATGAATAAGCATATTCACACTATCCCAAGTGAAAAAGCGTCTTTCAGAACTGTGCTTATCCTGGAAACTACATTACTAGGATTCTTTCGACAGGGCTTGAAACCAAGGTCTTTCTTACTAAGATTGTCAGCCGTCAGACTACTGCAATACTGTTTGCGGTCAATAAAATATTGACACAATGACACATAATGACATGATTACGCAAGGAATTCACACATTACGACTAGCCACACACACTGTTCTCTTTTAACGGAGCTATTGGACAACAGAAGTCCCAACTCCAGTTGTCACCTGTTCAACAACGCAGCATGCAAAAAGTACATGATCTTTGCTTTCAACCCACTGTGGTTTTACGTACAAGTATTACGGAATGTCTACCTAATCTGAGTGCTTTAACCAATCTGTTATAGCTTGTTATTGTTTGTTCTTTTGTGCGGAGCGATTTCGACACAATTACTGAATGCAGACCACTACAATCCCTCTGTCATTTGGATGTGCGTGTCATTTTTGTCCTCCCAGTCAATTCCATGAGGCATGTGTTGGACGTTTCGGTCGCAAATATGATTACCTATAGCAAATTTAAAGAGAGCATAACCAATTCGATCAAAGTTTTCATCTGAACTTCCCAGCAGAGCTGCGTAAGCTTGTACTGAGTTAACTGTAAGACTAGTGTTCATTCGTGCGGTTTGTTGAGAAAGAACTATTAGTGACTAATGAATGCTACTTATCCGAATGCACGTCGATGACCTTTCATGGGAAGCAGGGGTAAATAAATAATACCAACATACAGCGACGGCAGCGCACTCGGTATGCAAGTCAGCTTTGCGACGATTGAGCATTGTCAGCTGTCCTGATAATGTTTTTCTTAACAACGTTGATAGCATCGAAAAATTTATATCATAAATGATGAAAAACTAAACGCCGCGTAAATTCTATTAACACACGGACACGTAACTGACTCTAAGCAGTAAGATAAGGTTTCATAGGGCGGAATTCATGGCTTAAGGGATTGGACAGATAAACATGAAAACGGAAACTAAAAATATGAAGAGGCTGACCACCAGGACAACTGAAACTTGAAGACACTTTGTTTTTCAACACACGGGGGAAATGTTGACGCCTGATAGCCAAGGCTCTAACAAACTGGAGGGTGCGTTTCCGGTTGCCTTGAAAGACCACAGAGTGCGTCACGATCTCTGACTCAGTTTCGTTTGGATTGTGTTTTTGATAGTGATGAAGCTGGGTGCTGCCCATCGGTCTCTACACAAGCGCCTGGTGCTTCTTATTGTCCTTCCAACCGCCTGAGGACATGCTCCCTGTANAAGCAGTAAGATAAGGTTTCATAGGGCGGAATTCATGGCTTGAGGGATTGGACAGATAAACATGAAAACGGAAACTAAAAATATGAAGAGGCTGACCACCAGGACAACTGAAACTTGAAGACACTTTGTTTTTGAACACACGGGAGAAATGTTGACGCCTGATAGCCAAGGCTCTAACAAACTGGAGGGTGCGTTTCCGGTTGCCTTGAAAGACCACAGAGTGCGTCACGATCTCTGACTCAGTTTCGTTTGGATTGTGTTTTTGATAGTGATGAAGCTGGGTGCTGCCCATCGGTCTCTACACAAGCGCCTGGTGCTTCTTATTGTCCTTCCAACCGCCTGAGGACATGCTCCCTGTAACATGAAGGTAGCTGTCGGTTTGTCCTCCCTATGTTACTCGGGGAAGCAACGCATAGTTTGCGTTTTCGCACTGTTTTATTCAAGTTCATCACGAAGGTTCCCGAAAGAACCACCAACACGCCTAATAGCCTTTTTTGTTTCAGGTGCAGTTTGGTGACCGAACGCCTGCGTATTCGGTATCATGAATCGTGCAGTCCCAATTTCACGAAACAATTAAGATCATGTAAGCTGCAGCCTAACAATTCTAACACTAAACGAATAACCAAATCCCATTTTGGACTGTGTCAGCCGAATTTGGAGCCGCTCGAGGAGATTCCCTAAAAGATATGGCCTATGGTGAACGATCTACCGATCGTTTCTCGAATCGAGTGTGTGGATTTTTGTGGTTCCGTTCTGCAACCTACGAAGGTGAACGTGGCAAAATCACTCGATGATTCATTTTTCCCGGTTTCACATTCGACTTCATTTCTTCAGGAGTTAGGGGACATGTCGTCAAAAACGCTAACACGAGCTCAAGTGGAAGCTCACTCTTTAGAATTGAAGCTTGCCATATCAGCAAAGAAAGTTGGAGTATTTGGGTGGTCCGACCCGTTCGAAAATCCATAAGATCAACTTCAGTAGCACTGACCAACGTCTGGGTAGAATAAAAATAGGCTGGAATCAAAACTGGTGGATGGCGCCTATCACCATAAGAATTACAAGCGAGAGCGTCGCAACCTACTAACACCGGCATACTTCCAAAGTTTTGGAGAAATAAAGCAAAATGAGAAATCATATATAAGTCCGGACATAGGCTCGGTAGTTGTGTTGATGGATAAAACGGAATGTGTGCACAAAATGTCTGAGGTTTTTGGTGGCACTCAAAATTCTTTGTTGGGCGACACTCCAGATACCGTTTAAGAAGTGGAAAAGGAAACTGAGGATAGATGGCGTAATTTCTGCCGACCACTACAGGGTGATGAAACCGATGGGCACACGCACGCTGCGTGTATACGGATTGCTCGAAAGCCACAAGCACAATGTCCCACTTTGTCCCATTATATGAATGTGCAACGCACCGCAGCACGAGTTAGCCCGTTGACTAACCAATTTGTTTGAACAAGTCAGAAAAGCTTTCAGTAGGCGCAGTCTGAAAGAAAACCTTGAATCTGTGAGTTGTGTAAACGGTTTAAATGTGTGGGGCACACTGATGCGTTCGTTCGATGTGAAGCGGTTGACAACATTCGCAGTTTTATTTTAAACAGCAGTGCTTTTTCCTATCCCATTGCCAGAAATAAAATTGCTATTAACGTTGTGTAAACAGAATATAAAGTTCCTTTTCCAGCTGTTTACTTTCCTGCAAGTGAACGGGGTTGCACCGAGTAACCCACTGGGTCCACTGCTAGCAGATGTCTACCGCCAAAGTAGAATCCACACTATGCGAAGGCTTACCAAGACCAACACTGCGTAAGGGTTAAGTAGACAAAATCCTGGGAACTCATAAGAATTCAAGTGATTCCAGCGAGTTATTCTTAGACTCGAGTGAAAGACATCCAAATCAGCTACATAGGAAATACAAACCGACAGCTAACTTCTTGTTGCAGGGAGCATGTCCTCAGGCGGTTGGAAGGACAATAAGAAACACCAGGCGCTTGTGTAGAGACCGATGGGCAGCACCCAGCTTCATCACTATCAAAAACACAATCCAAACGAAACTGAGTCAGAGATCGTGACGCACTCTGTGGTCTTTCAAGGCAACCGGAAACGCACTCTCCAGTTTGTTAGAGCCTTGGCTATCAGGCGTCAACATTTCCCCCGTGTGTTGAAAAACAAAGTGTCTTCAAGTTTCAGTTGTCCTGGTGGTCAGCCTCTTCATATTTTTAGTTTCCGTTTTCATGTTTATCTGTCCAATCCCTCAAGCCATGAATTCCGCCCCATGAAACCTTATCTTACTGTTTAGAGTCAGTTACATGTCCGTGTGGAGGACATCATATGATTTACATGTTTCGATTTCCTTATTGAAGTTCATCAGGTTAATCAACTGCTTTAAATGAACAGTAAACTAAAATATGTTTATTGTGGCATTTACTTATGGTCTGAGTTAATGTGATGATTAGCAATCTGCGCATTCGAGCTCTTGATTTCTGCATGCCGTACTCAACACCTCGAAATGTAACTTCTGATGATCAGTTTCTTGAAGTATTGTTTCTGAGATAGTTTGTGTAATCGTTCCAAACAATGTGGTGATGTGGTTTTCATCTCATAAGGTAAGCTCTTCGTCTTCCGCTTGCTGTTCCTCTAATTTTGATATCGTACATAGTGATTCTTGAATTTCGGACTCATGAATTCAGACACGTTTAGTAAATGATTGGCAATACTAGAGAACGAGACCGTTGAACTAGGAGTTCACACAACTGCTGAAGAGTCAGTACTCCAGTTGTCTTCGAATCCGCTTTTCTGTCGATCTACTGAGTTGTTTTACCTTCTGTAAGATAAGTATAATATGTAGCTTGCAATCACGTTCTCCTGAACCTCTTTCTATCACTTTAAACTAAAGCCTGTGTAATGTGAAAAATGGTTGAAGGCCTTCATTGATGTGGTCCTTACAATCGAGACACCTATGGAAACCTTCTATAGTTCGTTTTCACTATGCATACTAACAAATACACTTTTGTCGTTTCTCCAGCACCATACTTAACGATGCTGCAAGTCTAACCAGTGCGTCCGATTCACCGTAAAATTGACTGTAGTGTGCAAATTTACCAATATCGTTAGGTAGCTAATCTCACATTTAGTTTGGGCACCCCATTTTCATTAATCTAAAGTAGGTCAATGCATTTTGTTTCATATTTGTTAGTTTTTGCAGTTTGCAATTAAATCGTTTCTATTGGTTAAACTACTTTGGATTGAGCTGTTCATATGAAAACACTGCAGCACTTTAGGTCTGTTTACAGAATCATCACTGTCACTGGCGTTCACCGAAGTAGCAGAACTTCACAGTGTGTACAACTCAGTCACGCATAGGTGGGAAGTTTGAGAAACTGAGGTAGGTAGCAGGTTAAAGAAATCCACTTGACTGCTCCCAAGAATAGGATTCAGGTGTTGTCAGCTGAGTTGGTTATCGTGCACCCAGCGACAGGTAAACATTGAAAGTGATGCCGGACCTAATAGTCTGCAGTAAACGTCGATATGCTTGCAGCTATGAAATTAATGTTTCTTTAAATGAACAATTGTATCTCTTTAATAATTTAGAATAAAGTTAGAAAGTGAACACTGGCAGAAAGTAGTTCTATATATTGGTGCGCTGTTAAGAAATAATTGATACCTCGGAAGGCAGGAAGGCAACTTTGGCACTGTGGTGACAGGTGGTAGGATGTGCAAGAAACGAAATGAAGGCGTAACATTTTTAATTGAATAATACACTCCCTCTTCCTCAAATACAGACTTTCCGGATTATCTCTTACTTGATACGACCGAACCGGTATGAAGCATTACTGCCTGCCATCTGTTCGTCTTCCGTTTCTTCTCTAACATTCTCATTCAGCACTGCAATCAATCGTACTGATATATTTCTGGTTTGAACACTTGTGATGGGTGTACGCTAACCACCTTCCAGCGACTGATTTGTTTTTGGGCAGTGGTTTGTTTTCTTTATTCAATGAACTGCGACCGTAAACTTTCTGCCTTACCTCTTCTGTCGGATTTTAATGACTAAATGTTGACCAATGTCGAGCTCATGATTATCTCGAGTCATTTTGCAATCTCGCTCACCAAGTTGTCGCAAAAGTGAGCGGCAATACCAGACACACTTTCCAGATGTGTGTGTAACAGGATGAAGCTCTTCCATTTTAATGCTTGTGTAAATACTTGCCTCATGTATCCTCAGGTTTATGACACCATGCATGCGTTGCTATGAAGTAAACTTCCCTAGAACAATCAAATCATACTGTTCACCAAACATACATAATATGCGGTTGTGCATATCGAGGTTATAACGTAGGAAACAAAGAAGCGGACCATAAGTTACATATAGAAGAATGCTGAAGGGTGGAACCTAACTACTGAAAACGCCCTTCCAAATTCAAAACAGTTCACACTACGGGGCCTACACTTTGCCAAAATATTGGGTTAACTGTAAGCGAAAGTGAGGCTTTATCAACGGAATGTTCCACAGGGTTTTCACTGCATGGCAGGATTACTTGTAAGTGTTCTGTAGACAGCTCGGCCAAACAACAGCAGAATTTACACCACTAATCCTGGTTTTCTGGCATCTCACCTTACGTCTTCAACCACTGACCCTCAAAACCAATGGGTGAACCCGACCCTCAGCGACACGCCTCTGAGTAGGGGGAGTCATTATTTGCTCATCTCGGTCGCGGCTTCACAAAAAGTGTTCGATATGGCGAGCGGTTGGCTGATATCTTTAGTACGTGGCCTGTTCATCTGAATTTGTATAGAGATGAACGCGCGTTTCATTGACCATTAAAGATCCACTTCTTAGCATCGTCTTTGCTTACCCGTTGGTGTCATCCGATGTAGCCGGTCAAACGCAGACGTCGATAGTCAAATATCTGAAGGTGATTCATGGCTTACATCCTGAGTGGCAAAGTTTTGCAGCCGTAGAGTGACGTCACTCTCACAGACGACTCGAATCCGAGACTCTTATGCAGCGGAAAATTTCCACTCCGTCGTTAGACACAAGGAAAATGGTTCATACTTGTGTGACGTGCGATCAATTGTAGGTGACTATCTTAAGCCCCAAAAATATTTTGAAACTGTGGGTATCCTAAACATCAAAATTACATTCTTATCTGAGTGAGTTTGTGAGCCATCATTATTGTTGTTTCATCTGACCAGTGATTGTTGCACTTAGCCGTCTAGTTTGCTAGAAAAACGTACTTTTCCTACGTATACGAACGTCTAGCTGTGACGTTTGTCTTAGGGATATCCTGGTCCGAAACTGACTATTGCTCGCTACCCCACTTACGGCACACATGAAATCAGTTTCATTCTCGAACGAAGCAGCTACCTGTTACAACGCGGAACGACCGAACGAATGCAATCGAGCTGTAACGACCCTTACGACGCAATAATACTATACGCGCTGTTGTGACCCCGAAGAGCTGATACCCAAGCCGACTATGAGAGAAAAACACTGGTCTCCAGAAAGTGAGCTTTTACCGTCACAGTCAAGCGACAAATTATTAGTGCAGCTCTTGCGTATTTATAACTCATCAAGCGACCTTGTGAATAATGTTCAGTGAAGCGCATGAAAATCGTCCTAGGTCATAAACCAGCGAATTAACATCCAGTATGTAAATCAGCACGTGCAATAATGACACGAAAAAGAGAAATTCGAATTTACAAACGTAATAAATGTTTATTACCGGTTACTTGGACGGTTTTTGGAGGCATTTGATATCCCCAGCACTACCACTGTGCAGGGACGCAATGTTAAAAGGGCCCGGTCCTCCAACATCGTCTTGTTCACATTTGCCTCGATGTTTCGTATATGACTGGTTCCGTATTGAGAATGAAAACATGTGCTCTGAGTGTCCATCAACAGGCCGGTACATTTCAATGGACGGACAATAATGCTATGTGGGCAAGTAGGTGGGACTTCAGCCCGTAAAACTAGGTAACTGGTCAACCAATTAGTAATGGTTTGAATGGTCCGGTACTTCACGCTCTTCCATTTGCCGAACTGACCATGTCAATCATCGATTCCGTTGAGTTGAAGCTAAAGGATTTAGCCATCCTGGTACAGGTCACATCTGAATTTTCTCTTTCGTGTTCACCGCTTTTCCCGTTATGCACAGACTGAACACGATTTCTGACCTAAGCTCTTGTTTTGTGGTTGTTCAGACAGCTTTGGGTTTAAACGCGTACCCACCGTTTAGTTCGAATGAAGACTTCCGAAGTGATTGGTCAGTACAGTCAAACAGATGTCGCTACTTTGTGGGTAAAGGTGCATATGAAACGGAGGGGCACAGGTGAGGCTGCATGATGTAAATGGCGTTTCTGTTCGACACTTTTCTTTGATCTCGCATTTTATTCAGCGATATTCTGGGCCACACAACACTGGAGTGTATGGTTTTGTGAATTCATAACAGCTGTTATCCATGTGAGTAGGTAAGATATCAAAGTGACGTTTTTCCATATCTTTCAACTTCACAGCTGCCGCCTATCGTTCAACTGAAGAACCGCGATCGACGTTATAATGTTGCTTCCCCCTGGGACGCAGAACCCATGGGGTAGTCCACCAGTGGGCACCTCTGGAAATGCCTTCCTGTCTACAAACCGTCCGGTGATTGCTGATCTGGCGCTAGCCGCATTGAAAGAACGTGGTGAAGTGCAAAAGAAACGCATTTGTCCTCAGTTTCACACAGACAGGTCGCTGTTTTTTATGACCAAGAAAAACCCAGTTCGACGGATATGCATCAGTATTGTGGATGCGAAGTATCCTTTGTGTTTTCTGTCTATGTTTCATCATCCTTGTTTGCACCTTAATCAGTTGCCTGTTTCATTCTTCCCGAAGACATTGACTATGGTAGACAGGCTTTTAGGTTTACTGTATTCATTCGTATAAACACGGCAACCTAACTGTGATTGGTTTCCTAGCTGTCTCGGATGAAACTTGTTTCATTTTTGTTCTCTCATTGATTTTGAGGGGAACGTCATTTATTTTTTTAACCCTACTAAGTCGTATCGTGAGTAGTGAGATGCTATGAAGCACATATGTTTTAAAGACGACTAGTGATCATCGATAAGGACTGAAAGTAAATCAGAAATTTTTACAGACAAATAATTGCACAACGCACACACTTCCGGATTAACCTAACAAACTGGCGGATATCAAGCCCGACCACTGAGCTGTGCTCTTACACCTGCTTGAACTCAACAACAATGCATGTCCTCTGGTGTAAATCTGTTGTCTCTTGCTTGCGAAAACGGCAAGTTACTAATCCATAATTCATTGCCATCCTGGTGGACCCGACCGACTAACCGATCCCAGCTGTCTGCGACCAGTGCTCAGGTCGTTAGTTGATGTGGGCAGAATGACACGGCGTCTCATTGTTTACAGTCGGTGAAACCCGCGCAACAATGCTCTGATTTAGATTAAACAAGGGCCAGACTGAGTGATAACCGAGTAAATTGTCTTGTGCAAACCTGTTTGTGTACATGACCTAATCCGAACAGTTATTGGGACATTTAATGTTGGCTAACAACCTCATTAGATTGTTTAAAACTGGTGTAGGGAATGCTAGTTCTGTTGCAGGCATATGAGCTAATTCGCTCTCACAATTTTTTTACGCCCGTCGTAATGGTTTTGCTGGTTGTGCTCCCTACAATCAGTCGCAAACAGTTCGACCTACACGGATGGATTGTTATAAGATTGCTCACACTACAAACACTGTTGTGTAATTCAGAATGAGGAACAAGCTACTTCTATGTTCTTTGTTTGTGAAAATGAATGAATGATACTGAATGATCCTCTCTGTGAGCGACGACACTAAATTGACTTAAATGCTTTTTTATCCAACGAAACATATTTAACCACTCAGCTTGATGTGTGGTCACTTTTCCCATACTCCGCGTAGAATTCCTCTCGCCTAGTTTGCTTTGGTTTACTTGCATCACTCCAGCAAATCCTACTGGCAGATAGTAGAAATTCTTCTGGTAAAATACGAGAAGTAAAAGTTTTTTGGTCAATCTTCATGAATCTCATTCTGCTAGCTGATAGTAACATGCTTATACTATTTTCTCTTATTTAAAATAAACATTTGTTTTTTTTCTGGGTCTGAGGCGTCCACTGGTCATATCAATGAAGTGACAGGTGATTGCATGTGCTCATCCTCAGTGGGAGTACTATAAGTGATAAGGGCTTTTCCGCGTTTTTGAGCCTCAACACAAATCCACGGTCGAGATTGCCCACATTCAGGGCAGTGTGTATCACCTGAATAATTTGACACTGACAGAACCGGGAAGATAGTACAATTGTCTTAATCCTTCTCCCGAATTTTCGATTTCATTAGGTCTGAACTCTGTGGACCATCGAACACTGACACATTTTTAGAGTTTTGTAGTTTGTTTTACACATCACTCAACAGTTTCCCTTGATTATGCACTTCGAGGCCGATTTGACCACCTTCACGTTTCTCAGTCCTTAGTATGTGTAAATGGGTTCAGTGACCTGAACGGGGGATAGTCACTAAACCCTCTGATCAATACAATTGGTCCGGTAGGTCGTAATGGACCAATGGGATAAATGCAACAAGTGTTGCACCTTTGTGCACGCCCCAGCGGACGCATATTCGTGCCTGTTTTGCCCGCTACCCATTTCTAGTACGGTGGCATCGCCGATGATATGGCCGCACAACGGTGACATCGATGGCGGACGAATACCTATGGTGTCGGTGTGTTTGCGTGCTGTTGTGTGTGCATTGCTTGGGGAGGATAGCATGCCACTGGTCGTAAAACAAGTTGCTTAGGGCGTGGTGCCAAACGACGGGCACATAATCGCTCCCACGTGTTACGTGACTTCGGCAATAGTACGCTATTGATTTCGCCTAATGTAACGATCTATAAACGTACATCGTCTACAGTACGCAGATGATAGATTGTAACCTGATTTCAAAGGTTACGTTGAGGATGTCAAATTGTTTTCTGAGAACTAGACTTTTCGGCTATCAGTAACAAACCAGGTTGTGTCAATCGAGGTAACTGTCTCCTTACGCACATATAAACATCTTGAATAGATTCAAACGTGTCATCATTGTGCCCGAACGATTTTGTGACTGAAACACCCTACTACAAAGCTGCTCTCAGTGAACTTCTGTGAACCAGCCTATGAAAAAGTTAAACGCATTACACATTAGAACTGAATATAGCGTTTGCTGTTATTTGTAAAACGAAATTTCACGCTGCAGGTGTATTCATAACCACGTTTTTTCGCCGATATCCCACTGTACACAAGCCATCAAATTTCGACTACCACCCAACTGGAAATTCCAGATTCAGCATGTCTTTCAACATGTTGGACTAACTGAAATCACAAGATCAGCACACCGGCTGAAGTGAGTAATTTTGACAATGTGGCTGCGGCACTCCAAATACGTGTTTCTACTCGCAGGACATCTGTTTATGTAATCGTATCATCATGGTCTCATTGGTGGCAAAAGTTCACTAACGCACGGGTTTTAATTGGTTACAAAATAAGCTATGGGTGTGCCGGTGGTTGATCGTTAGGTCAATCTAGTTTGGTGGTCAATAGCAGACAGAGGATCAAACCATCATAAGTGAGTTTTATACTTGCAGTATACCTTGCAACTTCATTGTAAAGAAAAGATAATCGATAATCATGACTAAGCGATCTCTCTGCAGGGAAACCTTATAGGGTTAGCATGTCTCTGGTCCGCTATCACATTCATGGAAGTAGTGGGGAGATGATATAAGTTTTGGTCATTGCCGAGCCACGGTTTGGACGCTTTTGCCATTCAACTTCGCACATTTGGCAATCTGATGATAAGTTATCGAAAACACGTTTTGTAGTGCAAAGGGGGTATTCGCAGAAACAGGATAAAACTTTAAAAATGTCTTGGTAGCCTTCGTGAACTGATATCAGTCTGTGTGTTACACCAAGTGCAAGCGTACTGAAAAGTTAACTCTACTGATAAAATCTCTCATTGCACCTATTTGTCTGTGCGTAGTAACGGTCTGGTCATTCACACTAGTCATTGGTATTATATTTGCCATGTATTATCTAGCTTTTGCACACAAACCTTCGATATCTATTTTCTTTGACACATATCGTAGACCATTTGATTATTTTATTCTGGTGACAATTCTTTGCAACTGTCTGGCTTTGGCCTTCAACCATCCATATCCAGGAGAGGACTCAAATGCGGTAAATCAAGTCTTGGTGAGTGAACAAATCAAACTGATGCGCCAAAACTTCAATTGTTCGATATGAAGGGCCATTCGAATCGCATCATTTTTATCGTTTGTTGCGTCACTTTGAAGTTTTTTTTTAGAAATACAATCAGAATGTGCCCTTCCCCCGAGTTCACACTCGGGGAACACCAACAAAGGGTGTTATCGCCCATCGAGATGTGCTCCAGTGTTCCATCAGATGGGCACGGTCAGACAATTGTGCGCGTAAACTGACTTATCCCATGCATGCTGGTATTCTGCGACACTCGGTTAATCCTGTTAAAACAAGGTCGAGCCGGGTCTGCTTTCCAGTACACAAAAACCTAATTTGTTCCTTGAGGATGACAACACTTTGCAGTGCCTTTCGATGAGAGTAAAAAACGCATGTGAATTTATTAAAATTTAACGCTAAAACTGTACAGTCATAGATGCCACGTTTACAGAAGCATATTAATTTCATGTAAAATTAAGTTGCCAAAAGTAATTACTTACACAAACAACAAGTACCTCTTGTGGACAACAAATTGGAGTCCTTTTGTTGAGATATTTTTGAGACCGATGGAAGATGGATAACTTCAGGACAAATTGTCAAAAGTCATCGTTACTCCCGATGACGAAAACATGGGAAACTGGCACTTTTCCATTGCAAGTATCTTGCTAAAAAGTGGGTGACCACCCGGTGGACTGACGTCAACTTTTTAAAATATGAGGTAGAAAGTATGGTTACAATGTGATTCGCAACATCAGAACATCATCTATGTCGAGAAGCAGAATGGAAGCATTTTTGCAGATGACTAACATTAGTCTTGAAAACTATAGCTCCGTTTTGGTGCGGTTTTAACGTGCCATGCATGAAAAAATTCCTGGTCTTACTCCCTATTGCATCTGAGGTCTGAAGCGTTTGTTAGGTCAGATGGGTCATTAGTGTGGTTCAAAAGTAAGTGCACATTCATTGAAGAAAGTTGAACAACCAGATGCGATGATCAGTGTTTTACTTGCAAAGGAGTGGATGTCACAGATTCGTTTTCCAGGTGAATTCCACGCTTCAGTAGGCATGCTTTGTGCATCACACTGTACACTCTGATTTGCACCCGTAGCGTTTATGCACTTTGAGGTTGTAACATGAAACTGATATGTGCGCTGGATTTTATTTAATGTTATGCACACCTTCCTATTGACATCATGCCATCTAATAGCGCTGTTTAACCTGAAACCGGGAAACTGTACTATCACCGAGGATCGTCTGTGTATATTTCAAGGAAGTAGAACATACGAACTGACTTCTGATAGGCGTTTCCAATAAACTCTTTTCATGTACATGAAGAATCTTCTCAGGAAACTGTTCATTACGTGAATCTGAAGTTCACATAGTCCTTAGTTGCTTTCACAGCTTGCTTAAACAGGCAACATTACACCGTTAATAGCTGCAACGTTAAACTCTCTCATTATGAACATTACTTTCTGATAATGGCTGGACACAAATACGGAATGCGCAGTTAATAGAAAAGAAATTTACGTCGGATGTCAAGTGTGCATGGAAAAGTGCTCCATTTTCAGTGACCTGTCTCGTTATGATGATGATCGGTGTCTTAGAACGTGCAGCATGGATACTCTCTATGTTTTGTCAATGAGGTGAATGTTCTTCACGAGCTGAGATAATTAGCTAGAGATGCGGGATCACTGGGGATTCAAGTGATATCATAACAGA
This sequence comes from Paragonimus westermani, assembly GCA_008508345.1. Taxonomy (NCBI): domain Eukaryota; kingdom Metazoa; phylum Platyhelminthes; class Trematoda; order Plagiorchiida; family Troglotrematidae; genus Paragonimus; species Paragonimus westermani. The sequence continues at coordinate 120,050 of QNGE01001329.1, read as the reverse complement.
TTGCTATGCAACCTGAACGCTGCTTCGGCTTTTACTGTTACTGGAGCGAGAGAAACGTTCATTTCTCTTCAAAAATAAAAGTACTTCATCTTTTTCCTTTAGGAAAGTGCTTGACACAGTACGCACTTCGAAATTAAATCATCTTTCATTTGGCATTACTGAAGAGAAGTTTGCGACCGTTACTGCAAGGAAGCAGGCTTCTTGCTGTCTGTCACACCGTTCATCACATATCAAAGTTTCTTGTTATTTGCTAGCAATAGAAGTGGGCAACTTACAAGCTATGTTCATTTTAACAAAACCAAACTAAACAATGGTGGTCATGTTTTCCAACCCTAAGTCAAGCTGCAGTGTAGATCGAAAAGTACAAGGTCGACTCGGAGATTGAAGGGACAATGCGTGATGAAATCAGAGTGTCACAACAACAACGTGCACAAACTTAAGTGATCAATTCGTATGAATGCTTCGAAGAAACCAAGAAAGACAATATTACTAGTTTGCTTCCACTATCAGCTGTCCTTCGGAACGGCACTAAAATTTGTTACGAAATGTGCGTTGACAGTTAAACGATAATATAAAAAAACCCTGGAAGGCGCTCACATAATTGATTGTCTATGAAGCCTGTAATTAGCTGGCATTTTTGTACATTATTGTCAAAGTGTATGTATGTCGGAAAGCTTATCCTTGACCGAAGTATGCTTGTTTGATTACACAAACAATCTTGAAGATATTTGGGACACTGCTTTAGCACCGTCGGGGAACTGAGATCAGGATTCGGGTTGCTAATTTCTGGAATGTAATGCGTAGTTCATAAGCAATTTACTTAAGGGCATCCAACGTATTGATGGTGAAAGCTAGAGTTTTATTTCTGAACTCAGTGCCAAATGTGTTATGAATACCACTTATCGAAAAAGTTGACAAAACCCCCATTTTGGCTGACACGTGCACTTATGATTGAGGAAGATTTGTGGCTTGTTACTGAAGTGTATGGGATCATCGCCAAAGTGTCTAGGCACATGCGGCACATATTGCTCCTTATCATTTCCAATGGTCGTTTTTACTTGATTACAAATTAGGCAATACCGATTTCGTTCATCATTTCACACACCAGCCATCACTTCTCAAATTCCGTTCCGTATTACAGACTGGAATTTTTGAATTACCTCACTAATTGCTTGTTCAAGAACAGTCTTCTTTCAGTGGTTTAGTCCTCCGCATTTGTCACCACATGTCTTTCTTGCACACTTATTGTCTTTTGTTGAAATTTAGGAAAAAGTGGAATTAGCTTTTGTCATAATATTCACTACGGAATCAGTGCTGAAAATCATCGCCTATGGATTCGTTCTTCATCCCGGTGCATATTTGCGCACGTTCTGGAACGTGTTGGACTTTTCTATTGTTCTCATAGGGTAAGTATTTACCAATGTCTTTTGAAAGTATTAAACACTTTTACTGTTCAGAATCTTTCTCCATAGGCTCTGCATCCTAAACTTCACTTCCTAAGCTGAGGACACCAAGATCAGAAACATTAAGGTAAATGGCGGTTAGTTAAATTCGCTGATGTGGATGTTAGCTTTGAAGTAAAGACAACTAACTGTTGAGAAATGCAAGAGTCCATAGCAAGCTATCTTACAGACAACGCTTGTTCATGTTCATCATGTAAACATATGGATGCAGAATGTTTAGGTTAAAACACAAGAGGTTGTACGAATTCAATTCCATCCTTCATTCTGAACTAGTGTTTTATGCGAATTTGCATAACAGGTAGGCAACGTTTTCAATAACTGTTTCTTTGTTGATGCTGATAACGACGAAGATACTATCACGTGAATTTCTGTCTTTGTCGAGCTGATTAGCAGATTCACAGTGCATTACCAACACGAAGTGTTTTGACTTCAAATTAATCCATCTTATTCAGCTTCCATAGTCTTCTGCTCAATCATAGCCAGTGTTACAAGCCACAACCTGGTGTGATAAACTCTTTCGTGTCCTAGCAGTTCTGTTCTTTATTGAATACTATGCGCTGTTTTAGTAAAATTGAGCCACACCTTCTGCTGATCAACAGAAAAGAGGTGTGATTTTGTTGCGCGAACCAAATTTCGAGGGAGCAGGTGAATTTGGTCAATGAGCTCAGTTTCGCAGGGCCAGGAACAGTTCGTGGTTTACAGACTCCGAGCTATGAATTCCTGCATCTCAGTTAGGAGCTATGGCAGTTTACTGCTCTAGTTATAAATGAAAAATTGAAATGTCATTAAAGGGAATGCATAGTTTTATATTGCTAAAAAAATGCTTTGTTAGCAGTTAAAATTACGAGTGTTTTTTCGTTTTGTTGAGTGTCGGTGATTACTGGTTGAACTGCCTGGTACAAATTGACAAGGATTATGTTTGTTTATCATCAGGGGTGTTCTTATGCCTAGTGGCAAGTAGCCGACCTGTCAAGCTGCGAAGATTGTCCCCACTTCCAGCCCAATTGGGATAAAATCAATGGCTCCGTATCTGTCAGTAAATTCATTTTCAGTTAGGATGCTTTCATACTAATACTGACCATGACTTAGACATTTCACGTTTCGATTAAATTGACCTGCATTCTCTAACACAGAAACAGTCCAGTTGTCTTCGGTTTCATTTTGGGAGCTCAGAATCTTTTATAGTTAATTTTGTTGCTCCGTTGTCCTTTGGGCTTTCCAGTAATTTTCTTTACTGGTATTCGTTAAAACGTGGGCAAAAATCAGATAGGTTTATCTGCCCAGTTGATGCTCTAGTCAGAATGCTCCTGCTTGAACAGCCAACTCGTCACTCGTTTGGGTACTCTGCCCTGAGCTAAGTGTGGTGTGCCCCTCACCGGCTCACTCCACTGTAACGGGATTCGAATCCCGATGTAATAGAGAGTGAGAATGTGAGCCAATAAGATGGTTTGGTTGTGACATTATCGTCGTTCGTTATTTGTAACAGTGGAAGTAATCTGCAAACACGTTTCAAGTTCGCCTGTATTCAATGCACATATGTAACGGGTTGTTGATTTGTATTCGGAAAGCAAGCAGAATATGAGTACTATCCATGGAAGATAGTAAAATATTTTGATAAATTGACTTGCTTGCGTGATGTTTCAGATTAGTGTGAATAGTTTCGAGAATATCTCGCCTCAAAATTGACTGAATCTGCCTGTTGGGATTCACTGGTAAAACACTACTTTTTCGATGTCGTAGTGTTTTGGCTTGTAAGTAACATGTTAACTCACAGGTCTATCTGTGCTAAGGATAACTTCCTTTGTTGACGTTGTCATCAGTGACGATTCTTCGGTTGCCTCTTATTGTAGCAAAATTCGTTCAACAAAGCACTGTCTTTATTGCCCTATTCGACACATACCCGCGCCATGCGCACACCAGCGTTCGTGAGACAGAATTCCAGTCCACAACGCAGCGGGGGTTTCCACTCACACGTCGTATGCCATTCTACCCAGTTCGTGTGTGTACCTGACCTCTTTGGTCGAGGTTTCCTGCCTACCGTTCCTTGTCCATTACTTCGATTTTGTTGAGCCACGGCTCATTCACTCACCTTTGTTGTCCGCAATCTACTGGCTGTGAGCTTTGCCCACACCTTACCATCACGTTGAGATATCCCACGAAGTGGTGGAATTATCGTCCATCACAATGTGATCGAGGAGTTGAATGTTTGCGTCAAATGGAGTTAATCTTCTGTATCTTGCCAACCTTATAAGCGAAAAAAAAACAGTTGCTTGCCGTTCATTCAACATGTAAGAATATAAGCTGTGTCAAACAGGTTTGCAGTCGTTTTGTTGTCAAACCAGGTGATTCGTTGAGGACGTCATCGGACAGGTAAGTTGGTCGTTCTTCAGCCAAAATGTTATTAAATCGTGCTGTAAAACTGTTTATTTATGTCTCAACGATGTCAACGAAATCTGTCGGTAAACTAGCAATTCAATTTCAAAATTTTCTTTCAGTTTATCGTCTAAAGCGCTTGAGGAAACAGGTGGTGATGTCAAGGCCCTTCGAGCCTTTCGAGTTCTACGGCCTCTTCGGTTGTTGTCAGGATTACCAAGTGAGTGAAATAGTTGTTCGATAATTTTTTCTTTGCAAGTATATACCCACAGTGGTAGTACGTTTATCACATCCAACTGCGGGGAAGCATGACTTTCCAACCGGGATAAACGTTCGTATTTCAAACGTTTTAGGCTCCAAACTAGCGATCTCTGGGACTCACCACTTCCATGAATGGATGGAGATCATACTCAGGAAATTGTTGTGTATAAGTATTTCCAGTCAGTAGTTTGTGTATTGATTAGGAACACACGTCCAGTCTTAAACAAAGAAGTACAAATTCACTTTCTTGTGACCCGGCTTGAATGCTAACTAGTTCGCTTTCCAAAGTCATCCTTGTATATTTCTGTAGGTCAAACGATTCTCGTGTATGTGCAACCCATACTACGAATTAATGATGGTCGACTCACAACTGACCTGATGTAGGGTTAGGCTACTGCCAAACTTTCCTTGACTCATGATTGTCCATGTGTTCAAATGAAGTTAACAAACGCCGAATGAAGATTAATGCCATCAACCTAATAAATGGTTGCCGCAGTTGAATATATTGTGGGTGTAACCTGAGTACAGCAGGGCTTGCATGCTTAGCGGCCTTTGCCAAAGTAGCCCAATCTGGACAAAGCTTCGCTGTTATAACAGGTGTTGCGGCATCACATGTACGATTTCATGGTAGAAGTTGTTCCTTGCTTCGAGACGTGGAAGGATGCCATCGGTCTGTTAGTCAATTTGTTTCCTGATGCCGGTGCAGTTAATCAACCGGAAAATAAACCACGCTCAAGAAATACACACTCTCTTAGAGGAATAAAAAGCGATTTGGTAAATTACGGAGACGGTTCCGTATGTGGTGCAGATAGCTGTAGAAGGAAGAATCGTTAATTTCTCTTTGAAGAATCACTAGATCTGTGTTCCCCCTTTCTTTATTGCTCAATGCCTGATTTGGGACTTTAACATCCTATGGCGACCGTGTAGTCCGTTGTGCCATTGACGACGTATTTAGCACAATTCAGTCGGCTTGTCTGCATGACTCGGTCATAATTGGTTGTGCATGGTGCCGAGATTATTCAGTCGTATCGGGTGGACGGAGTTACTATCTGTTAATTCCAGGCGATGAACCAACGATCAATAGCCCTGATCCGGTTGAAACCGTCGATTTTTTTCAACCTGCCGACCATCGAATGATTGAAGGTTTTTCTAGTATAAACGTGCGGTGGGCGACGAATTGACTAACATATTTTCTTCCGCATCATGAACACAGCAGTTCAGATGCAAGCGTTAGCCGAGATACGTATTATTGGCCAGGTATATCGAAACGTGAGTCTAGCCTTTCTTTTGAAGGAGGATGTCCGAAAAGTCCATCGGAATGCGAAAGCTATGATTGATCTCAATACCGAATTGTTGAAATGGTTCTATCACAAGCTTCCGACTTACCAAATTCGTCATACAGTTCACGTTGTTTCTTCTTTGCTATGTTTTTACCTTGGTGCTCAATCACTGTGCTGTCTTATTGTTCGCAACCCCCAAAGGTCTTCAGGTTGTTCTGAACTCAATCATCACAGCAATGGTTCCACTTCTTCATATTGCACTGCTCGTTATATTCGTTATTATTGTGTACGCAATTATCGGTCTGGAACTGTTTCAAAGCAAGCTACATTACACGTGTTACAAGAATACTACGCTGAAACGTGAGTTCTTTTGTCAGTATCGGTGATAGTCATAGCAGGACTATGATTAATTCACCATCCCCAATAATTCATTTGAATACTTCTGCATTTACACGTTCACTCAGATAGCATGATTACATTCACCCCTTTGACAACTGTCGTATAGCAAATTTTACCATTAAACAATGAACGAATGTTGTGGTGATAGACACGCGGTCAGCCGGTGATCGGACGAGCGATCACCAAAACTCCAGTCTGATAATCAGTCAGTCAGTCAGTCGCCAAACCAATCAACCAATAACCCAATTTAGCAATCAGTTAATTAACCAATCGATCGATCTACTCATCTTTACAGGCAAACATACAACTATCACATGAGGCATTCAATCGCGTCTGAATATTTCGAGGGTAAAACAAACGTCTGTATCAGTTTGGTCCTCAGTATGTTCAAACGATGAATGATTTTCCGAGCACAATCTGCTTTTAGTGAAATTAACAGGTTACCTGCTTCTCTTTTTCATACTCATGCTTATTTAAGCGAGTGTTTTTTTGACTAAGGGGATGGTTAATTCGGTGATCGTTCAGGTTTTTCTAGGTTTCTGCATAGTCTTACACGTCGGTAACTTTATAGGTGAGACTGTGACATTCGCTATATGTCTACGCTATATACATATTGTATGTATATAGACAATATATGACAGTGATGGTTCGCGGCATACATTGTCATCTAAGAGGTCAGCCGTTCTGCATCATATCAAGTGCAAACCAATCGATGTCATTTGGCTCGGAAACAATCAACTAACAAGTTCGCCGAACCTTTCGTCTGCATATGGTCTCCTTGGGTCGTACTGACTAATCACTTTGCGAAGTCATTCTTAATTTTCCGTCAATCCATGTGGTCGTTGTATGTTTGAAGTACTTCATTTAGAACTAAGCGTTTACCTGGTGCTCAATTTTCTTTAATTATATGCAATTTTCTTTTGTTTCCCTTACTAATCTGTAGCCGAAATGATGCCTAATCCTCGGCCGTGCACAAATGAAACTTCTCAGATGGGTTTCAAATGTGATGAACTCGGTCCGAACTACGTGTGTTTGGATTTGGAATCTGATCGGTACTCTGGTCCTCAGGACGGTATCGTGAGCTTTGACAACTTTCTGCTCTCCATGCTGACGGTGTTCGTGTGTGTCACGATGGAAGGTTGGACAAGCACAGGCTATTACGTAAGAAGCGTTTCTATTATTCTGGTAGAATTTAATCAGCAGCCTTTGGTAATTTTGATGGTCATGCATTAACAAATACACAGTGTGTGAGCAAGCTGTGTATGAATATCAGGATGAATAAATCATTCCAATGGGGAGCAGATGTTTGTTTCTTTCAGAGCTGTCCGCAACATCAAAGAAGCTGTTCACTTCATGCTATAGAATCCACATCTGCCTGCGAAACTGCAGTCCACTTACTCTAGAACAATTTTCCCCAAACCATTTCAAGTTTGGACGAAATGTGAACCGTTTGATAAGTGCAGGCATTCATTTCATAGTTGGGCCCGTTGGAAACTGACTAATTCGCAATAATCTCCCTTCTTCTTCTCCAGTTGATTATGATTCGTTTCAGTGCCAATTTGTGCTGCACGCTCCTGTCTGTCTATCCGCAATTCTTACAGAACGTACAATTTTGAACAACAATGCACGGTGCAAGTACCATGGAATGCCTGACTCTTGACTGAAAAAAAAGTCTACGGCTGTTACCCACAATTCACTGCACCTTTGCACATGTACTGGTTGATTACCAACTCACCGATAGTGACTGAATCAATGTTTTAGGGTTGCAATATGGGCTGAACATTATTCGCAACTGATCACAGTACTAGTGTTCCCTTAGGGTTTTCAGCTAACCCCTCTCAAAAGAAAAACTATACTAGAGTTTCGCCCTTATCGGAACGCATCAGTAGTGCGTATCTATGTCACGGTCCGAAACTGTGCTCCGGTCAAGCTTTAGTGAATTAATTGTTCACTGTGCCTCCCGTTAGGTGCGACTGAATTAGTGTACGCAGACGCTCAACCACATTCAGTTGTGAGTAATGCTCGAGTGGGGATATGATAGCTGTTTTGCTAACTCTAGTCAATAAACCCGTGACTAGGTATTCTCTGCAGGTTGAATTGATCGAAATTAAACTTTCTGAGCCATATTTTGATTACTGATATGGATTCTGTTCTACTGTGAATTGAACATCACGCACTAAACATTCTCTAAGATTTACCAATTTGTTTTCAACTGACCTTTCAGTTCATGAGCGCCCAGATACGGTAGCGTGTTGAACATATAGTTCATGCTGTCAAACAAGATTGAGAACGCTTTGCCCTAAATGCCGGGCTTCCTCGGAATACAGTTGACATATGCCTTATGCTTTTCAGAAGAACGAACGGCTCGTCGATCGCCAGCGAAAAGTAGTGTTTCGTACACTTTTCCGGAAACAATTTTGATATATTACTCCGGAGACGAAATGAATTTCAAATTTGTCTCGGTACAGGCAATCCGCTAAATTGCAATGTCGGTAGGCTTCACGAGCATACAGGCGAGTAACGAGTCCGGAATGTCTAGCATGTTGGTTAGTGATATGCAGTTAGTAGCAGAACGCATGAATACGTCAGTTTATAGGTGTTCTCTCCGTTTGGATATTGGGATGTTCGCCGAACTTGCAACCTTAATGCCAAGCTCAGCGAATATCCCAATACCTAAATCGTGAACGCGAGCTACGAACACTACTGTTTCCAGCTTTTAGCTCTCTTCTTTAGACACAGGAAACATGCAACGCCATTCCAGGTCGCAGTTCATCCAAAACGCAAACTTGGCTTACCCATATTCTTTCACGTCTGCTTCTTAAATCCCTAATATTAGGATGTTAGACCATAGGTTGCTGTATTCTGTGTGTTGTTTGAAGACTCGCCCCCGAACCCATTTCCCCTAGTTTCAGTCCCACGGGCTCCTATTTGCTTGACCACCCAAGTTGTCGCTGCAATTCCAAATGCAGTTGCCGAGGTGAAAATGGACCACCGTTGTGCGGTTGAATCACCTGACCCGTGCTGGTGCTCAGTGTGGTCACGGGGCCAAGACACTGAGCTACATTGGTAAGGCTAAGATACCACACGTCCTGGAAGTGTGAGCCTGGCAACAGAATGGTCCTACCAGAGGGGCACTCCTCTTCGTCGAGTTGGGTAGGCGAACGGGCTAAACACCGTTCAAACCACAGCCGAATTAAGTGGTTGTGCGTAGTAGGGTGAGGGTGTATACGTCGCTCAGCCTCATCGGCTGTGTTTTGGCCACCACGGTCCAGGATCGATAGCACTTGGCTGCTCATACACGTGCCTGTAACCGTCTCAACGGTTGAAAGACAATGCTGGCCCGGAAACCGACATGCGCCGGCGACTGCAGATGGGTGATAAAAAATACCTTTCCCTAATGGATTGTGTCATCACGACAGTTTTCTTGTCAAACGATGGATCACCAAAAAAATGCATTCACGATCGAAACAGATTTACAAATCACTAAAAGATTGGTCAAAACCTAACAATTTTTCCACAGGGTCTGAGCTCTCAGGTTTATGGCGCCATTTGAAGATTCCGACGTGACGTATGTAAGACACTGTGAAAACAGTAAAAGTCGCTTTGCACCCCTCAGTTGTGTGGCCTCATCACTGAGCCTTGTTGTTTCACTTCCTGTCAGCATGTCTCATTGCGATAAAGACAACTTGTATTATCTTTAGGCATCTGCAGTGTATGTCAGTTTAAATGGTACCACCTGTGAAAATGAGGCTAAAAATTAGTTTTCTTCAGGTTTTAGTATTCAAGGTCTGATGTACACTCGTTTTCCGTAATTCTTCGTGAAACCATTGCATTTACAATCACTATCGCATGTGCGTTTATTTGAGACACTACACTTAAACAGAGAATTGATTGATCACAAGCGTTAAACTCATATCGATCGACTAGTCAAGGTTGAGTCATCGTTGGATCCTACGTGTTCTACACACCTATCACGTCACCGAATTTGGGTCAGTGATGTGACCTCATGTGTGACAAAGATGATTTAATGGCAGCTGAGGAATTTGCAAGATGTGTCCGACTGTCTTTTGCCCAAACTGGATTTTGTAACGGAATAGCCAACGAGACGGTTGTAGCTAACATGAGCGACTGGTTCGATTCCCGCTGATTTGCTAGGAACTTATGAACAGTGCGGAAAATTTCTGAGCTTATGGTACTCCGTACTGCTTTGTTGTCTGTAGAAGTCGAGCTGGTTTGAAAAACTTTTGTACTCGATTGTATTTTTTTGTCTACTAAAACGCCAGTGCTTTATTAAAATGAAGTGTCACATTTCTTTCCAAGGTTTCCGATGCGGTCGGTTCCTGGTGGCCGTGGATCTACTTTGTCACTTTGATCTTACTTGGATCATTTTTTGTCATGAACTTGGTATTGGGGGTGTTAAGCGGGTGAGTAATGTTTGCTTATCCCAATCAAACAAATGCTGATCATTCACAAACAGTTTAAGGCTTAGCAATTTATCTAATGTTTGGTCGGTGTTACTCTACTCGTTGTTTACAAGCGGTATCCTCTGTGGGAAAATGTATCGTGGAGCCAATAGGCTTGAAAGTGGGTCATGTGTTATGTTTATAATGATCCAGTGCGACCGCTGTCTTCTGAGTGGTGTATCCAGTCACCGTCATCAGAGTGACTATACTTATCTGGTTGTTTGTGATCTCACTCCGCTGGACTGTCAGCTCTTCGACGATCGTTTAACTTAACAGAGGCGTTATCGCCTTCTACAGATTGAGTGGAATAGGATGATGGAACGTTCTGTTTGTCTGAAAATATGATCATTGGTTCAAATCATAATGAGTCTTTTTCCTGTGGCATATTTACCTGGATTTTATGGGCTTGAATTGGTTTGTTATATTCGTCGATTATGTGACTCGACGTGAAATGAGCAGAAATTCATGTTGTGTGTAGTTCCCTATGAGTCTGTCTCCTTGACATTCGATTCTACCATTTGAAATTTATTGCTAGTTTACGCTGCTCGCTCTTGTTTTCCAATTAGGTAGAACAGGAGCAGTTTTCGCATGAGGGGTAGATCGAGTGTAACAGCTCAAATCTTAAATCGTAGTGATTTGCTGTGCAGTACACGTTCAGAAAGTGTCCTGATACACACCGGTATCAATTTTGATGTATGTGTTTAGTAAGTTAACACCGTTTTGTAGCTAATATACATTGTTTGAACAGTTTCTGCATGTGAATCATATCTGAAACATTCTTCTGTTTTCCATTCGAAACAACACAGCGAGTTCAGCAAAGAAAAAGAAAAAATCGATCGCACGTTGTTGTTTCGTAAAGAAAGACAAGCTAAACGTGAACAACAAGATTATTTGGGTTATAAGGAATGGATCGAAGTAGCAGGTAGGTCATATGAAACTGTTGTAAAATCCTATTCTTACCAATCCAATGCTCGACCACATTTCACTGTTCACTATCATAGGCAACTTCGCTGAGCTTTCTTTGGTTATACACATTTCACTTTTCTGACCTTCTATATTGGTGGTTCTCTCTGGTGTTTCGCTAGCTAACTGAAGCACATCAGAGTTACTACTAAAACGCATCAGTTGAATTTTGATAATTTAGTTAGTTCTGTTTTATAAGTATCAAATTTGCCGTATAGTTGATTTCACGAAAGTAACAGAACAGCCCATCACATATTTATCACCAGCCGGTGACATTGCAGGTCAGAATGTGCGATGACTTCCTTTCCAGTAGGCCTCTCGCAGACTGCTCTGGAGCTGTGATTGATGCTTGCCAATTTGTACACGAATCACAAATCTTTAGGGAGAATAAACCCTCGGCATTTGAGAATGTTTCGTCACACCTGTATTCAGTAATAGGGTCGTGATTTACATTCATCTCAGATACACGCATCTTGTCTGAGTATGCGATTTGCCTTCTCCTATTGCCAACATACATAGGCTGCAGGTTGACAGCAAACGCTCGTTTCTTTTAAACACGGCTATTTTTTGTTCATTTTGTATCCATTGATATGCATGCACCCATTTGGATAGACTGTGTTGCCATTGTCGGGGGGTTGGTTCGAAAATACTCCAGTGATAATTATCAGTTACTACTTGGCATATTTGATGTGCAAGATTCACTTTAAACAGATGGCCCAATACGGTCGTCCCATTTCGAAAATGTCCAGCTGCCGGCAGTTAGGTATAGATGCGAGCCACATCGTATCGTACATGAAAAAATGACAATCTCGCAACCTTCACCTTCTACAAATAAGACCAGGTATACTTTACAAGGACAGCCTAGACGATGTACACCGGAACGAAATGATCTTGATAGACGCCTATTGATCACAGCTTTGATCTGTATAAATTCTGCATTGTCGTATGTTTTTAAGCAACGCTTGGTACTCGTTAACATAGTTAACGCAACAGTAGAAATGTAGGTTACCGCACCGGGCGCATGTTTTTTCTACCATGTCATAGCGTCAAGCAGTCAGAATGCGATGGGAGACCATGAGGCATTCAGTGTGAAAGACGTGACGCTCCTATTAATTTATTGTTCACACTAACGCTGGAAACTACACTGTCAACCGAAACACGTCATACGCGGAGGTCACAAACACGGATGCTGTTCGCTTTCGATAAAAATCGCTTGATGGAAGATTGGTATACAACTAACAGATGTATGATCAGAGAAAAACCAGTAATCTTTCTTCACGCATGTTGATTGTGTAAATGAGAGCATTCTATGGGTTATTTGGGTTTTCCGATTCTTCGACAGAACAGATAAAATGCCAATTCTCCACTGATTTGAATTTTGTTTAAAGTGAAGCTAATCATAATAGTTCTCCAGAGCATGTGTTCTTTCTACTCGATCACACTATCACCATCCCAAAGAACGGCCAGATGATAGTTGGTAGGACCTTGAGCGTTGGCTCTATCTTTGGGCAGTGAGATAAGGGTTATCGTTAACAGATTACGTTGAGATGCACTTGACCCAACAAAATTGTAAGGCAATGTTGTTTCCCATTCCAACTGCCTACCTTCCGTTTTTTTGGTTCAAAATTCCAGTGCGTAATTTACGATAGAATGTCACACATTGAACACAAACGTTCACATTTTGAATATGTTCTTGCAAATTCGGAAAAGCCTGCGATATAATCAGAAGTTTACAATGGGAGGCTTTCGTCGAAAACATTTTATACCTGTAATAACTCCATACAGCATTTCAATGCGTTATTGACAACAGAAGTGAGTGAACCGGCTTGGAATACATCGTACTGTTCTCAGGATAACTTTTAGCAAAGTCGAAGAGAGAGATATTCCGGCATGTTCATATGTTTGTTAGGTAAGAACTGTCGAGTGGTTTCGGGTTAGTAACACAAATTTTCCGGTCCTGAAAATGCAACCCATGAACCAGTAGCCACACTGTTGTGGCATTTTACACAGGTATGGCAGCATTGTGCAGCTGGAGAATAATTGCTGTTGGCACGTACGGCGATGGATCAGAAAGGAAATTGGAAAATTCGTGTAAAACCCTAGCACTAATTGACAAGGACAGATCAGTTCATTATTGCGTTTTGTATGTTTGTACAACTTAAGCGACAATCTGTGTCTCACCTGATGAGCTACACCAGTCAGCACGTGCTCTCACCGCAGATGACGTCTGTTAAAATGTCTTTCCACCACAATTCTCACTTCAAACGATTTCGGCTGTTTTGAACCATTCATTCTACATTACTTATGTGTGGATAACGCATTAACCGTCAGCCTGATTTTTCTAATGCACTTCTCTCTAGAGTTCCATCCGTTTTTTGTCAAACTACCTTACAACCCCTCTCGGTTGGTCATATATACACCTGCTAGTTTGTTTATCTGTAATCATTCTGCTTTTATTCGTCTGTCAGTCCATTTTTTTGTATGTCCGTCAGTCTATCTGTCTGTCTCTTTGAATGTCTATCTACTCGTCAGTCAGTTTGTTTTTTGACTATTTTTCTCATTATTCACAAGTTTATGTGTCCGTTCGCCTATCCATATGTCTTGTCTGTCCGTCTTGTCCATCTGTATGCTTGTCTGTCTATCTATCTGCACTTTTATTTGTCTTTTCGCCTATCCGTCTGTCTGTGCAACTTGTCAAAATATCTATTTATGACAGCTGTTTTCCTTTCATTCTCTTCTTCGTTAACCAGACCACATATTAATCTATTCTTTAACGTTTCCGCTTGTTTGCCTGTGTTTGCTGTGCAATGGAACTGCCTATCCTCTCTCTCCACGTATTCTTGTCAGTCAGTTTGTCTCTCCACCCGTCCATTTATTTGTGGTATTCTGTTTATTTGTCATCTGTTTCCAAAGTCGATCATTTAACTGATTTTGTCTACATATATTTTCCATTTTTAGAGGAGCTCAGTGATTCGGAAGGAGAAGAGAAGTCGAGTGAAGATATGGAATCAGGTGAATTTCATTTCTACTCTCGCTTGCTGCGAGGTTATCAGCAAACAACCAGACCTGCATATATTCCCCACATCCTCTTGTTTACGAAATCACCACGATACTGCTTGGTTGACCCATTTGGAATTTTGCTTACAAAGTCTGATTTATTGCTCTTTCTAACCAATAGCTTTCATGATGCAATCATCTTTGGTAATCCTTTCAAGAATTACACAAATTTGTTGGTGTGTCAGTCGTGTGAGTGTTGATCACTCCATACAGCTCAGCCTTTAATTCAACAGGGCTGGTTTACATATTAACTAATAGTAACTGGTTCAAAAGTTAACGACCGTCACGCTATACTTCTTGAAGCTAGTACAGAAGGAAGACTGGCATCAAAGTCCAAAACAATCCGAATTAATTGAAAGGTCGCTTTTTTTTACCATGTTTTCGAACATTCGTCATTCGAACGTATGCGGTGTTTTTGTGACTTCATCCTTACTGCCCCTAACCAAAGGTACAACACACGGTGGTTATACCGAATGTCGTCAAAGTGACCAGAATATCTTCTTCAGTCCTACTGCTTCGATATAGGGCTCCCGCGTTAATGTTAAACAACCCTCCCACGACGGAAATCTCATCATAAGGAACATATCGTTCACCCTACACATATTTACTTTCTCCGCAACTTAAATTGTGTGGCTCAACACACTTCTATAAGCCCTGTCCCACCAACGTGTATGTCAACGTTATATGGTTATATGGCCTGTAAGTCATCACAACGATCATCATAACCAAACCAGCGAGGGGTGGAGCAGAACGCTTGCGCGTTTGAACTGTTGGATGGGTGTTCTCCTCTGTTGACTGGGTTTGGGTGAGGATAAACCATTCTCATAAAGGTCACGGGATCGCGGAAAGGGGTAAAAACGGATTGGTGATAATTGCGGTCATTGTTCCCCCGATTTCCACTTGATTAATAGTGTTCATGTATGTCCATTTAAGTAAGCGGCGCTTTGAGGATAATGTGTCACACTGGTTGAGTGTAATTGCGAGAAGTGCAGAATAAAGTCGGGGGACAGGCGTGTGTATCACGACCCTTAACGAGTAACAGTCCGTGACTCACATGATCCCAAATACTTGTGGGAATGGTTGGGAACAGTGATGGCGTTGTTCGTAGCTCGGGTTGATGGTTTTGGTATTGATATGTTTGCCGAGCTTGGCATTTAGGTTGCAAACGTTTCATCACCAAGCGAGGTGACATCACCAGTGCGTGAGTGTTTCAGCGTATAATTTTGAAACACTCACGCACTGATGATGTCACCTCGCTTGGTGATGAAACGTTTGCAACCTAAATGCCAAGCTCGGCAAACATGTCAATACGAAAACTTGTGAGAATGATTGCTAACAAACTTATGCGTGTACCCGTCCCTGAAATAAGCATGCATGTAGTATTGTGAGCTTACTGAAAATGTGCAGTCAGTCAATGATGTTACATACGGTTTCACAATTGGTATAACCCAACACATAATCCAACGAAAATATGATAGCATTGTGTGTGGTTGATTAGCTGTAAATCGTGTACCACTTTTTATGGACATAACAGTGTGCACATCAGTTCCAAATCATACTGTGAGACAAAAAATAATTAAGGTATTCATTAACTCCCGTGTGCTGTTCATCGCAGAAGAAGTACAGGTGTAATGAAACGTTTTTCTGTACCCACAGCTCTCGATATACGCTCTACTGTACATACGTCAGTCGTATACAATGTCTGTAGCTCATCATGATCAGTAGGTAACTCTACGTTTGACCAGAAACGTTGATCATAAATTAGTGTGTTACAATAGACGGTTGTATCACTGTCTTGCTACAAAATGTACATAGCCGTCAACAAAGGAACATCTTCAAGTTCACTAACCTTTTGGTTTGATAGAAACATTGCCTGTTTTTTCTCGTTTTCAAATTCAACTTCGGCTATTAAACCAGAATGGCGTGAAATGTATCTGATATTATTCTTTTCATTATTCGAAAGTTCAGTTAAAGCGTGATATTACAGCCAACAAGTTTCAGCTTTAATCTTGGTCATCTGAACTAAGTCTCTCTAAATCTCTTCCATTACTCACGTTGAAAATTCAGGTACTGGAATCGAATTGGCTCAGACAGAGCCAGAGGTGAACGTTGAAGAGGTGGTCAAATCACATTGCCAGATCACTCTAAAGTATGTGCCTTGTTAGATAAATAGAATGCCTATGGTTCCTTTGAGCCATTTTGATTTTAACCGGTTGTTCGATTGAATTAACAGTAAACATATATGAGTGCATATGAGATTCATGGAGATCATCCAATTCGTCCTTTCGAGTTGATTTAATGCAGAAGGACAGTGGAGAGTGTTAGGGTAGTTATCTGTGTTTTTGTTGTAGGAGCACTCGTGTGCTATATGTAATCTATGCTATGCTGCTGTATTGTAAGCAATATAACTGACGTGTCTAATCGACAAATTAATTACAGTCGACTGTCGTTTTTTACCGTTTCAAAAACATTCCGCGTTGTTCTCAAACCATACATTTTTGGCCATCAACTGGCTGTTGAACGTGTGGACTGATATAGAATAACAGCTACTTACACGTGGCCCTACCGGTTTTCCATTCAACTTAGTCTTGCAGTCAGTCCTCTTCGAAAATGAGTAATGTGCCCAAGGATTTTTTTCTAAAACTGCTAAGTGGTGAATGCGTTTACTACAGCTGTAATATAAACTCTTGTGATTCAACCGAACACTGTTCAGATGATTTCGGATTTGATACGACCGGATTATCTTCTATAAATATGAAATCAAAATCGTTTCCAAATGGTGTTTGGTTTGCGCATTTTTATTAAAGTGAGACCCAATACCTATTTTCATTTGTAGATGTGGCTTTCAGATTTCAGTTGAAATCACATGTTTTATCCAACCTTCAAAACGTTATTTTCTGTACGAGAAGGTCCGCATCAGATCTAATACGAATTACGTTAGTATGTTCGAGCGTTACGTTCAACACTGTCAACCACGAAATCGAAGTTAACATGATTTGGTAAACATGCTGGTATGCTTGTCGTGTCAGTCACTCCAGGCAGAGATATTGGAGGATTTGGATTGTTACGTTCCGACGGTTAAATGGGGATTTCCTGTTCAGACGAATCCTGTGACTGACGTCCCGTCTAATGATTCTTTCAAGGAAAATGGTCGACCGACTGGTCTGCCACAATAAAGTAGCCGTACGGCGTTTAGCTCACACCAACCTAATTTCAGCCTATTTTTCGGTAACTTCTATTTCCCAGAATATTCACTAGATACATTTCGGACTACTCTCATCGGTCTCCTGACCGTCTCAATTCGGTGGTTCAGACGGAATCAGGGTTTCTAGTCACCACCGTATCAAACTGCAATTAGTACTGTTTGGTCGACTAGTACCGTTTCTACATTGAATGTATCATGGGAGTACTATGCCACAACTAAGTACATGCGGATAATCAACCTATGATTGGCCGTTTATTCACTTTATCAATTGACATCTATCTGATAGCATACGTTTATTAAGCAACCGTTTGCTAGTATTGATCAAGATTCATTGTTGACGAGTAACCGTGAATGTGGATGGTCATTGTTGATTCACTATCATCATAGCTTCTACATTCCAGCACCGTATCGCTTGGACCATACAACTTTGAAGAAAGACAACGTGTTTTATACATACACACTGCACATCTGTTCACAACACGGGGTAGACATCTGCTTTCTATGAAATGGTGCGTTTTTTTCTGCTTCAGTGTCCTCACATCCTACGGCCGTGATTGTTACTGAATAATGCTCCGGTTGGTTGATACCTTCTTGAAGGTATACTTCAGTTTCTCTGTTAGTTTCAGTCAATAACTCACAACAGGGGTGTCCACGTTTTTTATGTTTACATGTATAGCTACAACTGATAACCGTGCATAATCTTTTTCATGTTTTGCAGACGTTTTCGAAAGTTTCGAAAACGAATTCGTCGAGCAGTTATTGCCTTCACCAACAGTCGCCAATGCTTCGCGTTGATCATTATTTTGGTTTTTTTGAATACGGTCATTCTAACTACAGAACATTACAACCAGCCGAGATGGTTAGATGAATTTCAAGGTTAGCAAATAAAGTGTGATTTTCAGTCTTCGTATATATTTTTTCTAAATATTGTCTTATAATCTTTCATCTTCTTTTCGCCTCATCACAGATTTTGCCAACAAAGTGTTTGTAGCCTTATTCACGCTGGAAATGCTGGTGAAGATCGCTGCATCCGGATTCGCCGACTACTTTTCTAAACTATTCAACCGATTTGACTTCTTTGTTGTAATATTTTCCATCCTTGAACTGCTGTTGGTGCAGTTCAATGTGCTAGATCCGATGGGTGTATCTGTGCTCCGGTGTGCCCGCCTGTTGCGCATATTCAAAGTAACTCAGTAAGTCTTGCACGCTTTGAAACTGCCACTATTTCTGTCTGGTTGTGTAACACTCTTCAGGATTAGAGTCTATTTCGTTTAGCTTTTCTATTAATTTCGGCCAAACCTGAAAGTTCTGGCGAATGGGCTGTAAGTATCCTAGTGAAGTATTCATTTTGGATTTGGTTTACGTAACTAGTGGTCGTGCATATCATTGGTATCATTGTGGTATCATACGAGCTTAACTTCAGTGATCTGAGGTAGCTGCAGTTATTCGTGTAGTTGTCGAAATATAAAAACACGGTTATAACATTTACTTTGGTTCATATGTGACCAAGACTAGGAGGGTTGTATGGTATAATATGAAGTAGATTGAGTCGAAGCGACTGTAAACAGTGATATCGAACAGGTCATCACACCTTGACAGGCCTTGAACAAGGGTGATGATAGCAATCAATACCCGACCATGTTGTATCTATAGAGTACTCGTTTTACTATGTGATTTGGCAAGACGACTGGAATACAGGACGAAGTCAACTCTCAATCACTCTCATGCACATGCGCTGTCGGAACCCCACAAGCGTTGGCCATGCACAGTGAAATGTTCTGTCACAAAACAACAATTAATAATTGGGTAAAAGAGGATTAACTGATGTAAGTTGATGGATACAGTCAGACGAATGCTGCTAAATGAGACAGTGGCACACAAGAGTCGACTAAATTTGTACTCGACTATGTAACGATATACTTGTTTGCCTAAATGATATTAATTGCTATGTAACTATAATTGTCGGTTGGTCTTTTTAACAATCGTTGCATTAGCTTATAGATGAATGAAGTCGGAGTTTGAATTTTATGTGGCACATTTCAAGTATTTGGCAACTGGAGTTTTGGTTGCGGCGTTTTTGAGCAAGGTTATCCAGAGAGCTTAAAACGGACCGCAACAAAGCATGCCGGAATCAGTGTTTGTAGACTATTGTGTTACAGTGGCGTTTTCCAGAGGTCACTTTTCTTCAAGTACGTTTATGATTTTGTCAAGCCACCGTGAACGGTTAGCGAGCACTTTGCACCTCTACTCGTTTCAGGTTTTTCGTTGGGTATGATTTACCGGCCAGTCGATTGTTAAGCTGTTGGGCTTACGTGTCGAGTGTCGTCTGTTCTGCTGTGGGCTGGAAACAGATATCTTCACGACGAAACGCATTTTCCTTACCTATCACAACAGTTCCGAGGATTTGTGTTTAGACATACCAATATGAGCGAGATTTCTATGCACACTCACAATCAGTCCAGGTGCTGAAGTCACCAATACTATGGTTTGCAATAGTCAAAAAGCCTAAGTATTTCAAAGTGCGACGGGCTGGGTGCTGTTTCGTATATGTGTTAACGTACCCACATAAAGAAAACTGGCGGTTACTTGCGTTTTTCAGAAGTAATGATATCACTGTTTGTTCACAGTAGAGACACATTTTGATAATTGTGCTGTTTTCCTTGACGCAGTTATTGGGAGAGTCTACGAAGTTTGGTGGGCAAGCTGTTGAAATCTGTCCGCTCTGTTGCCAGCCTACTGCTCCTGCTGTTCATTTTCATTCTGATTTGCTCCCTTTTGGGAATGCAGCTTTTCGGTGGGCGCTTCAATTTTGTGAACAAAGAGAAACCACGTGCCAACTTTGATGGCATTCTTCAAGCTATGCTAACAGTGTTCCAGGTTAGTGTCTAACGTTCACGGATTAATTCAGTCGAAGTCAATTCTCTCTGGAGTGTTCCAAGAAAGCCAGAAGAGTAAGATCACATTCAGTTCCATATATGACAAGCCAGGAATTAAACTGATGACTGTCAAACCGTGAATAGTCTTGGCAGATTTTAAACAGCTAGGGTTGTTCCTTAACTCCAGGCGTTGGGATTATAACTACTGTATCTCATAACGACGTACCATTTTGAACACAATTCACACACAGCTGTGGCCGAGTGTTTTGATGTGATAATTTGGCCATGCCCAATGTGACGTTAAGGGCACATTGGTCAGCACGGTTACCTGATGAGCGTGTACGGTTGAGAATTAGCCTAACTGGTAAGCCCTAATCAGTAAAACAAAACCCCAGTATTCAGTATACTTTTTGGGTGGCTTAGTTGACTTTTTTAGTCAGCCCTGTGTAGGCCAAGACCAACAGATCTGCGGTGCTGATTATGGTAGAAACATTTGACTACTTATAGGCTACTACCATTTGCTCAATGAGAATGAAGAGATTAAAACGGGTAGATTTTGAGTAGTTTGTGCCAACACTTTAGCGCTAAACATGACTGATAGTCCCACGTTTCCGCGTCATGCAGTGGATGCGGATTGAGTGGACAATTCAGTCAATGTATCTCCAGCTAAAACAACTGATCAAATCAAATACACTCCACCAGCCATTAGTTGCGAAAGTTTAAACACAGTAGTTCAACCAAGATCAGTGTCAGACCTGTGGTATTGCCATCAACATGCTCCCTTCACAATAATGACATTTGATAATGAATTTTCGATCTACAAAAGGCCATGTTGGTTTAACGACCTAATGCTACCGGTCAGTTGCCTGAGAGTAAATTAAATAATCTGAACAAAAATCATACTTATTCGCAGCTTTGACACTCAGATACACACTATCATTCGTTTCCGTTTTGATGTGACGCATTGGAATTAGATTTTTGTTGTAAGAACTGGCTAGCAATGTCTTTCCTTGACACGACCGAACTTTGAAATGTGGTCTATGTTCTCAGAAGCCTGTCTGGTCACTCACTATGTTGCTGACTCCACATAAGACACGGCTGAATAATCACACCTTAGCCCTCAGCTATATCCATTTTTGACTGGTCCTCAGGTCTGCGTGCATATTATGTGAAACAGTTGGTTCCCTTCATAAATTTGAACATAGCACTGAGAAGACGGACACTGGTAGATGCTAACATTTCGTATTGCCTCTTCAGTACCAAATAACAATAACCAGGAACATATATGTATGTCACTGATGGGATGAGGGTGTGTGAAGAAATGAAATAGCAAATGGGGTGGACAACGACAGGACAGAATTATCAAGTCCATGGGAGTCTAAGGCTTACATATAATTGTTTATGTACGCACAACACTGGCTTGAGACGTCTAATCGCGACCACCTCGGCAAAACGCAGGAAACGCGGAATAGCGTGGCGCATTATAATTCTGAATGTTAATTCTGGATTAATCCGGTCGCCAGTGGCCAACATGTGCCTGGCGATAGACGCGGCCGGAAGCTTGTGTGATCCAGGGACGAAGGGAGTAGACTGCGCAGTCACATCCTGAACCCATTTCGGCAGATGTTCCTTCATCCTAGAGTTCAGGCACCTATCGGTTCTGCCGATGTAACTTTCGCCGCAGTTACACACAAATTGATAAATACAGTGTGAGTTGGCGCCAATAGGTTGCTCTCCCTTTAC